>PVHY01011450.1:0-47955 GCA_004024945.1 Uropsilus gracilis
ACCCATGTGCTCCTTGGCTCAGGGGTCACCCAGGGACTTGGAGGGTGTGGATAGGTTGAGATGTGGAGTTACAATAATGTAGAGATACTTGGAAGAGACATGGTGAGAGGCACATGGGGAGACTGACGTGGTAGCTCTTTGATTTTGCTCTTTTTGTCCCAGATTGACCTGGCCCCTTTCCTGTGGTTGCCCACCTGAAGGTGCCTTTAAGGGCTCATTGGTCCCTCTTCAGACCAGCCATGATGGGCTGGACGTTGATCCCAGGGGGAACAGGTAAGTGACTTCCGGTGCTTTCATTCTGATGGTTGATGAACTTCTTTTCCTGAGAAACACCAAGGATCCTCCAGTGTCAGTGCCCCCAAAAGGGGACCTGATGCCACCTGGCTGGTCTTTGGGACAGCTGTCTTATACCAAACTCCAACAAAGAAGAGAGGAACCCCACGTGCATCACTCCCTGTTAAAGGCTCCTTACAAAAAGCCTATTGAGCCCTGCTCCCTTCCAACCAACCCCTTTGCTCAGGATGTCAGTGCAGAGTTCAGACTGCTTGGCACTGATTAGGTGTCATTCAGCTCAGCTTGGTGGTGTCTCAATAGCAGAGGCTGAAGGGTGACCCCTCATTTGCATTTTGCTGCTCCAACAAAATAAGACCAGAGAAAAGAAAAACATGTGGGAAACTTTCAACTTTCAACCCACTACCTCAAACCATCTTTTCTGTCCCCTTCCCTCTATTCTGTTAATTAAAATAGTTTTATCCTTTTGTTGCACCGAAGATTCTTTTGTTTGCAACTGTGGTGGTGGTAGCTAGACCCAAAATGGTGACAGAAATGCTGATGTGATGACGATTGTTTAGGCCCTTCACCTGGTAATAATTTCATGGTAGCTAGAGTTCCACTTGCCTGACAGTGGCCATGGTGGAGGGGGTATGGGAAGCCAGGAAAACTGGGAGCTGGACCACAGTAAATCAGTGGCAATCAATACAGATCAAAGCAACTTAAGAAAGTTGTATCACATTCTACAAACATCCTCTGTACTGTTTATTTATCTCAGTACTCTTTATCGCAATAAAAGCATCCTTGTATTATTACTACCTCCACATCACACAGGAGGAAACTGAGGCACAAAAAGTGGAGTGCATGGTCAAGGATCAAACGCCTAGTGAATTAAAGAGCCACGATCCAAGCCCAGGAGTCTGAATCTAAATCCCAACCCTCAGCCACTGCCCCTACCGCTGAACATTCTATGTACACTCCTCGGGAAATGCCTGTTGAAAGATGTTTCTTTAATGCCAATGTTCTTACATTTAGTACAAGCTTTCTGCTACTCCCTACAATTTCCAGAAGAGGGAGACTTTTCCCCATTAATTCCAGGCTGTTGGCTGGAATTAGGAATTTAATTTTGCATTTTCATAGGCAGCTGGAGAGTTGGCTGATAACTGGCATAGAATTTGAACAGATTTCCTGACACAGCGATGGATAGGTACCCTAAGCAGATGCCTGATCTAATTAGCCTAAATTAACTAGAAAGTTCTCTGGCCATCTTACCTCTCCACCATTACCATGCATTTTGTTTTTGTTATGGTGATAGGGGCTGTGAGCCATGACTACTTTAACATTAACACCCCTCCCATTCCCCAAATTTTACCCATTGGCTAACATCCTGGACATCTCCAGAATAGATTTTTAGAGTTTCTACCAGAAAAAAATAAATGTGTCTTTACTACTCTCACTCCCAGTCCAACAGAGTTCTGTTCATAGTGACTCCTAGATTTCAGGATACTCAGCCTGTGGCCACTCCTATGAGAGACACTGGCAGGAAGAGAATGGTAGACACCATGCTCCACCTGGCCTCCCCAAAGGAATGAGATCTTGTTCTCCCAACTGCTGAGGGTGCAGTTAGAGTATGCTCCTCAAGCTTCTACAGGAACCTCTGCTAGCAGAACCCCTTTGCCCAAGACAGGCAGCCTATGATGAGAATCTATCTAGGAGGGGAAAGGCCCAATCTCCGTCCCTCAATTTAGAACAATTCTGGAAGGTCATCTCAGTTTCAGAATTCATTGTAAGGTCAGCTAAGACCCCTACAGAGAGTAATCAAAGCTCATCCTTTCCCTCTGCTCAGTCCTACTCTCTGCCATCTCAGTTTCAGAATTCATTGTAAGGTCAGCTGAGACCCCTACAGAGAGTAATCAAAGCTCATCCTTTCCCTCTGCCCAGTCCTACTCTCTGCCATTCCTTCTCAGGTGGTTATCCTCCTGGGATCACCAGGAGGTAAAGGAGAGCACTCCTTGACAACCTACAAATTTATCTCCATCTCAGGCTCTGCTTTCTGGGTACCCCCATCTGCAGCCATTATAAGCAGTGGCCTAGAAAGCAGGTGCCAGAATGTGATTTTGAAACTGGGTCATTTACCACCCAGCAGAGCAGCAGAACCTCACTTGATTAAGTGCACTTTGAGAAATTCTGGTGACCAGGAATGGCATACTGGTGGCATGAAATGTACCAGCTGGTTCCTTGGATCAAGGTTGTGAGACACACAAAGAAAACAGTAATGATAAGGGTAAGGGAACTGAGAGATGATTAAACACTTGAGAAAAACATAACAAACTAACAGTTGAGGAAAAACATAATGAAAAGCTGAATGTAATCAGCAATTAAAAGCCTTGAAAGAGTGACGAACTATACCAAGTGACATAACAATACCATGATTGAGAGGAAGACTTAAAAGACTCAGAAAGTAGGTACTAAGAATGAAGACATTACCTAAGACTGAAAAACCACCAAATAGCTGTGTTCTATGGAACTGAGTTGAGGAAACACAACTTACTGAAGCGCTAAGAATATGAGGTGACAGGGGCATTCCATCACTGTGTGTCCTGTACAGGCCGAGGCTGATGGTAGGAAATGGCCCTGCTGAGAAGTTGGGACTTTCCCCCCCAAAATACAAGCCAGGTGGCACACACAACTACCAGGCGGTCACTGGAACAGGCCCACAGCAGGGACCCCCACCTTGCTACTGTCAGATGCCTATCCTGCTACCACCAAATATGAACACTGAGGCCCCCCTGGGACAGCACACCTAGAGGCCAATTGGCCTCTTAGTGGCTAATTGACCACAGAATACCTCCTGCTCTCAAAGGAGGAACAATTTTCTGGGCAGGAATAAATACAAATCTCAGGTATGTGTTTGCCTTTTCAGCTGCCCACCAGGTGTCAACCATCACCACCATGCAAGGATAGTGCAGTCACTGGATCCTGTCGTTTCACACCAAGGTCCCATCATTGAGCCAAGGAGGTGTGGGGCAGGTGCACAATTGTGGGGTCGCTGACCACATTATATATTACAAACCCCAGAAAACACCTGCTGGGCGCTGTAGCAGGATAGACTGGTGAAGGTATACAAGGAAGTGACTCCTGGAACCATATGCACTTACTTCCAGTATGCACTGTCCACTTCAAAGCCTTTTATGGGACTATACCCCCAATGGGAAAATAGCACAAATCCAAAACAAGGGCAGTAAGCAGGAATGGCCTGTGTGCCATCATGTCAGTGATACACTGGGGACTGTGTGCAGACTGCCCCTGACACTCTTGGCAATACGAGTTAAAAGGCCTGGTTGCTTCTCTGTGTCCAACAGAGTATGGCCATGCCTAGGAGGTTTTGGAACCTGTGTGAAGTGACCAGCAGGCTGAAAGAGACAGCATCCTCTTGGCTACCGAGGGCTTGTGATCACAAGAACAGGAAGAGGCAGGACTGAAGAGACCTGAGATAACAGCCCAGTCTCCAGTTGGTCTTAGAAGCCTGTTGGTACTGCCCTTCTCTGTTTTATGGTAAAGTGGCAAGTACAGCAGCCACACTGTGAGAAGATTCAGACTCCTCCAGGGTAAAAATACCAGCCACTACCCTCTGAAGTCAGCAGAGGTGCTGGCTGAGAGCGAAAGAAATGAAACATGCATGGCAGAGGAGAGAAATGGTGAGTATCCATGGCTGTCTTAGACCTGCTACAGTGAGCTGCATTCATCCCACTGTTACTCCCCTCTAAATTTTCACCATGAAGAGAAACTCACCAGAATACTGAAAAAGCTGCTCCCAGAACTTATATGAAATGGATCTAAAGGGAGTTGGAAGCAGAATGTGTTGCCACCTGGATCTCCCGTCAGATGTAGAGAACCTATTCCCCTAGCCACTAGGAGTGGTCTCAACAGAATGACTTGTCCCTGAGGATTGAGTGGACAATCCTTAAAAAAAATACATTGCACATATCCTCAAAAAAATGCACATTATCAGGATGACTTAAGATCCTTGCAAAAGAACCATAAGAGTGACAAGATATAGGCATGTCCCAAGATATTCACATCCCAGTCATTAAAAATCAGCCCAGCTGCCGGGCACGGTGACGTGTATCTGTAAGCAACAGCCTATGGAGTCACAGCTGGGACTGGGGATCGTGGTTCGAGACCCACCTGGGGCAAGAAAGCGAGACCTAGTCCCCAAAAAATAGCTGGGCATGGGGGCATGGTGGCATGCATCTGTAATCCCAGCTAGGTGGGAAGTTGAGGCTGGGGATTGCTTGAATCTGTGGTACCCTGGACAACATGAACCTGTGGTTCCCCAGGCAACATAGCGAGACCTAGTCTCAAAAAAAAAATTTTTTTAATAAAAATAAATAAATAAAGCTTGAACCAATCTAGCAAAAAAAAAAAAAAAATCAGCCCCGTCCACCCACTTGTATGAGAATGTACCCCAGGCAAAGGCACCCAGATTTATCAGGTCAGGATCCATTACACTCATTTGTGTCAGTTTCCAAATGTGGGCGTGGTCTCAACAATAAATATTACTCTGTCAGTTATCTGGTATAATGTCTTTTGGTCAGTAAGTTTATTTTTGTATCAATCTTACGGAAAAAATCTCTAGAAAATGTCATGATTTGGGTTAGCTCTCATCAGCCTACTCCTGAGGTCTAAGGAAGCTTGCCTTCTGTGCTACACCATCTTTCTTCTGGGCAAGACACATTTCGACTGATACTACTGCTTTAACTACTTACATTCTTCTCACTGACCAGATTCTCTCATCTAGGATCAAGGCTTGCTTGGACATCTCCAAGTCTGGAGTCACGTTGTTCTTTATATGTCAACAGAACTATTTCTTATAAACATCTTCCTCTTGTATGAAGTGACACATGCCATTGGCTGAAGTGACACATGCCATTGGCAACAAGTTGACTTCTGCTGTGCTTCTGCACATAACCAGGGAGGGGATCATTTGGTGCATTGGGGAACAGACAAGCTTCTCTTCCCCCCTCCACTGAAGGCCAAAACTTTATGTACAGCAGTAGTTCTGGCAAGTCCAACATCCAAAGAGCAAGCAAAGGCAGCTGCCTGTCAACGCTGTTCACATTGTGCTTACGTCCAGTCACCTCCACTTGGCCATCACAGATCATCTTGTCAAAGCCCAGCCTACTAAGAAACCCTTGAGCCAGCAGTGACCACCATAGTCTGCCACAGTACCAATTGTCAGGCCAACCTACACACCATATTTTGGGAGTTCGTGGGCATAAGCCACACAAACTATCACACCACCTTCTAAACAGTCTGACCAACAATGTCTCTGTTGGTATACAGTTATCCTATATTTGGGTGTGTTATACTTAATTTTATCCTGGATTACCAAGTTTTTGCAAGCATAGTAATCTGGTTTGCCCTCTTACCTTCTTCTAAATTTCACTTGGATCACTTGAAGTAGGCCTCAGTCTTGACAACTTGTACACCCCCCATATTGCAGGGCGGGGGTGAGGGGGTGGGGGTGGGGATGGGAACGCTGGTATAATTTTTTGAATTGAAGCATATTTGACATACATCATATGAGTTGCAGGTGTGCAGCATAATGATTTGACATTTGCATACTATGCAGGCATCTGGTGTCTTTCTGTAAAGAGACAGCCTCATCTGAGCTTCTTTTGAGGTGTCATTCTGATACCCTCATTACGGAAACCATGTATTTGCTCATTGGGAATCAGTTCCTAACGCTTCTTTTCCATCTTTAGAAAGGTCATTAGGTTTGGCTATCAAACTGGTCTAGATGACCACCAGCAAAGCTAGTCTGGTAAGTCCCTCCCAATCAAGTCCACTCTTTAGTGCACAGGGTCAGACTTTAGAACTCATGGGCTATTTTCACCCCAAGGCAACATAGTCGCGGTCACTGCTAGCACCAATTTTGCCACATGGGTGAGGGTACAACCTGACTAATCAGGCCCTTAGGAATTCTGACATCAGTTACAGTTTCTTCCTTAAGAATCATGCTTGCTTCCAGGTACCTTAAGTGGCAGCCCTGATCATGGCATTGATAGGAAAGAAAAAACTGGCATGCTACGAGAAGAAAAAAATGCTATCACACCAATGTCCTTCTTGAAGATTCTAGTCATACCTACATCTTTCCCTCCTCCCTTTTCCAGACCCATCAGAAAACAAAAGCAAAAGCAAAAAAACAAGGAATCCATCTAGTATAGACACTCCCTTGATCCCAAAGCTGCTTGTGAGCACCTACTCGTGAGACTGTGCAGGCTGCTCACTCATGCAGGGTCCTGCTCCCCATCCCAACCAAGGCCTCAATTACCGGTTCTCTATTGGACTATCACAACAGATCTCAGCTCCCAGTTGGTACACAGGTATGATCCTGCCCTGAAGAAGGAAATGTGAACTGAAGATGCAAATGGGTACATTGTTTTCTGTTCCAGCTCTTTAATGGCACCCTAGGCACCTGCATCCACCACTGGGGAGGCAAAGCCCCGTCCAAAGTCAGAGTCTATTCTGTTGGGACCATGGTAGCACCCCTGGAGCTGACTCAGCAGTTACTATCCTGCCCCCACTGCATGGCCACCTGCAGTCTCTTTCTTTTGTTTTTGAGACTAGGTCTCGCTATTTTTGACCGTGGAACCACAGGTAGCTGGGATTACAGGCGCGCCACCAATCCCAGCTGTTTTTTGTTTTTGTTTTTGTTTTTGTTTTTGTTTTGTTTTTTTTGGAACTAGGTCTCACTACAGGCCCGAGGAGGGACTTGAACCACGATCGCTAGCCCCGGCCGCTTCATAGGCTGAAGTTTACAGGCATGAGCCACCGTGCCCAGCCTCTGTCTTTCTTATTGTCACATAGACCAATTCTTAGTGACATTTGGGGGTTTGGAGGAACAAGAGACCTATGTCTGGATTCAGCCCTCTGCATTACTGAAGCTCCCAAATGTCTCCTCATTTGAGGGTCCTGGAGACCCTCTCAAATCCACACATCTTGAAGTCTACTCATTGGCTCCAATCATGTTGCAAGCCTGGAAGAGGATTCAGACTTCTGATGGGTATTGACATGTGCTACTTAACTCACCCCTCAAATTCCCAAGGTGACCTTCATTGATCCATGCCCCATATGAGCATGTCCTTGAGAATCCATGTGTCTATCATCTATGAAATAATAAAAAACAATAAAAAACCTGTGTAGAAAGCAAGCAGCTCCTTTTTGGTCAGTCAAGAGCCATTCAAAAGAAAGTGTCCAAGTGACACAAGACCAGAGTCACTTCTAAGGGAAAAGAGGTTCCCTGCTTCATAAATATCTGCACCCCCACCCTCCACATTCTCCTGAAAGTATAATCCCACAGAAATATTTCCATCCTATTGCACAACTCTCTCAAAGGGGGCCCTGACCACCCCTCTAGAGCATCAACCAACATCATGGATATTGTAAGTGTGACGATTCCCTTTAGTTCTGCAATCATAGGGGCAATTTCAGTGTCTGATAGTAAAGTAGTCATTACCTCCAAAATGGAAATCCTCTCATTGAAAGTTCCAGTGGCTATTGTGGGGGTGCCTCCCAGGCTCTTCTCAGAAGGTGCCCCATGCAGAGCTGTGGCACAGAGACCCTTGAGGGCCAGACCTGGCAACTCTGCCCCACACAGTGCCCTCAGCATGTGTTTTCACTTAACATACCCAATAAATATTTGAAGGATGGATTTACATTTATATCACATTTAACCAGTTCCCTAGTCAAGGACGCTTTCAACCTCATGATAGACTCAGGTAAAAGAGAGGAAACCACTTCAAACATAGCCATTTTTGTAAAAACTGTCTCCTCAATTCCACCTGCCCATTGTTCCCAACTGTAGCCTCCATTAGGACTTTATGAACAGGTTTGGGTTTTATAAGGCTAGGTAGTAAAAGGGTGTTGTAGACATATAGCCATTATCATACAACATTTGCATAAGGGAGACATAACCTCTTTACATAAACCCTGGCTAAACATTCCAATTTCATCCCTACCTCTAAGTCTTATCAAACTCATATTTCTACGCTCCCTGTCTTATCTCCATTACAGCTTCACCAACAAGTTTTGGCACCAAAGTGCATACTGTCCCCAAGTAAGAATCTGTCTCTAGGCCAGGCATGGTGGCGCATGCCTGTAGGTGGCAGCCTAGGAAGCCATAGCCGGGGCCAGGGATCACGGTTCGAGTCCCACTGGGGGGCACATAGTGAGATCTAGTCCCCCCAAAAAATAGTTGGGCATGGTGGCACATGCCTGTAATCCCAGTCACCTGGGAAGCTGAGGCTGGGGATTGCTTGAGTCTGTGGTACCCTGGGCAACGTGAGCCTGCAGTTCCATGGGCAAAAATAGCAAGACCTAGTCTCCAAAAAAAAAAAAAAAAACCAAGACTGTCTCTATACAGAACCCAGCCCAAAGAGTCCATGGTTTAGTTCACCTGTTTAAACAGGACTTGGGGCAACTCATCCTATGACTCCCAATTTCTTCTACCAAACCTGCCTTTCCCTGACTCCCTGATCATAGGGTGGCCTAGTAATGAGGGGCAAAGCCAAACAACTCTGGCCTCTCTGTCTTGCATCCTATCTAATCTATTAATCTATTGCCCCAAAAGATTTCAGATCATGTTTCTCATTGCAATTTATGTCTGTTGGATTTTTTATTTTCTCCAAACTGGAATAAATAGAGCAAATCATTTAGGGCCTTTAACATAAGGGTGTCAGCAAAAGGTCTCCTTACTCAAATTTTAGAAGTGCTTTATTAATGTCTCTGCTTCAACTCCTTCAATGTCCATTTCACTGATTAAAAAAATCAGTTGTCTGCACTTCTGGGAATAGTGACTAGGCTTTTCCCTGGAAGTCAGTCCTTTCTCGTGTGAATTAAAGGAATGTATTTATTTGAATCTGTAGACCCAGGTGGGGAAACTGAAACACCACTTTTAATATGAACTGTTGGTTAAATTTTGCAGCAGTAAAGTAATAGGGAGTGGGGTGGGAAAGAGGCATGCAAGCAAAAAGTGATACCCAAGCCAAACTGGCCAGTTGAATCACGCTATTTTTTTTTTAATTCCTTATAACATCAGTCATCTTTTTATGGTTATTGGTACCCCTGGGAATGCCTCCCCTTCCCCATCCCTGAACCCCCACCACACATACACACACACCAGGTCACTCAGACTCCTCTCTCCTTGCTGTTTTTGGTCTATATTTAGTCCCATTGGTCTCTTCCTTTTCTATTTACCATGGCTTGATACTGAGTATATTCAGCAGATAAATATTCATCATAAAGCCAGCCCCACATGGTTTGCACACAGAGCAGGTGTATTGCTTCATCTGGGGTGTTCCACCTGTCATTTACAGGGAGAGCTGTACAGTCACCCTTGTCAAGGTAAACAGCTGACAAAAACTTTTTTCCAATCCAAGAGGCTGGCCATTTCCTCAGGAATAACCTGCTGGGTCACCTGTGGCCATCTGTGAATGTTCCATGTGAGTTGTGGGTCCCCTGCAGTATAAACAAGCCCTGCCATTGTGTAGCACTGGAAAACAACAATACTTCCCTAAGTGAATCAATCTCACAACCCATTTTAGTAAAGGTTCTTCCACAAGTTGATTATATGAATCTTTGAAATTAAACAACTCCTTCACATTACACCCCCTCTTCCAGTCACTTTGTTTTGTCCTCTCCCCACATGGTCTGTGTTCTTGGCAACCACAATCTAATAGGTACTATCTGTACCCACATAATTTTCCCTTTTAGGGGTGTCTCTGAGAGTAGTTCCCTAAGCTCAGACTGACTGAAATCTGAGTTTGGTCCAACAGTCTCTCTTACTTTCATTTTAACTCCTAACGATAATGATAAGCAAGAGATTGTAGATCTTGTTTTTTGTGAGTTTCCTTTTCCTTTAGTATCCTTGAAACCAGTCCCCCAAGAGTTGGATCTATCTCTAAATTTCATTGGTAAATTGTACCTTTACTTTATTTCTTATTTTTATTATTATTATTATTATTATTATTATTATTATTATTATTATTATTACTATTTTAGAGAGTAGAGTTTGCTATGTTGCCCAGAGTAGTCCCGAACCCACGGACTCAAGTGATCCCTTGTAGGACTCAAGCCTCCCAAGTAGGTGGGATGACAGGCATGCAACACCGCACCTGGAGGTAAATTGTATCTTTAGTCTCTGTTTGCAGCACAGTTGCTTTTCCACGTCATAGCAACCACATGATCAAAAGTTCCTCACCCTCTGACTTTTCATCCTTTGTCCTCCCAAACTTCCAGAGCCAGTCTAGGAAATCCTACTCTAGAAACTGATTCTATACTGCTTTCTCTGACACCAACCAGTTCTTCCATTCTCCAACATTAATAATATACAACAATTCTATTAAATCTGAACACTATCTACCTGATAGATGCTAAGAATAGAAAATTTGGGAGGCATCACAAGACCAGAAACTGGATGTGTGGGTAGTGGTGATAAACATTGTCATTAAGCCAGCCATAGAAATGAAAAATCCTGAGACAAAAGAGCTCTGCAGGAGTGAGCTACTATGGAAAGTATCCAAAAGCACAGATCAGATATGGAGAGTGAGGACCACAAGAGACCACTCCTTAGGAATTAACCCAACATATCTCAGAAGTGATTTATTTAACAATTTAGATAACAACTCCACAAAGAGTGAAGCCTTCCCCCAAAGCAGAGCGCTCTCTCAGTAGGATCTCTGCACTGGCAAAAGGCACCTCTCCTGCTCACTTGTGACTATGTGGTACCTTTATCTTCCTTTCTCCTTTTCACAATAAACCTGGTCTTTGTAAAATCTAACCTTCACTTGTCTATGTCTGTGTAAGTCTGTCTCTTGGATAAACTCACTACGTGCTCCCAAAAGGAGAATTTTGCTAAAACTTCTCAAAGATAACCTTGGGCCCCAATCATTAAACCCAACATCTCATCAAAAAAATCAGACTTGTAGTTAGCATCATATACCAGAAATAAAAGGAATCTGTTTCCCTAGATTGTCCCTACATCAGACACCATTTATAAGTCCTTGGTTATCCCCTGTGCTCCTGTACAACCAACTGTAAATTCTTAGCTTTCATGACCTCTGCATGGACTTGAAAACTGCTTCAATAGCTCACACACTTCAGAAACTTACTTTTACTGGCTTATTTACAACGGGCACATCTCAGAAAGTCAAATAGGAGACATGTATAGGAAAAGAAATGGAGGGAGGGTGTCATGGGCTCCCTTCCAGCCAGCATGCTGCACATGAGTTTGAAAGTTCTCCAAGAGTTTATACAGAGTTCAATCTCCAGTTCTCCCTGAAACTTAAGGATGGGTGGGAGCTAAAACTTTTCATCCTCTAATCACTTTTTCTATGAACCTCCTGACCAGCCCCCATCTAGAAGCTCCATAATGTGATGGTATAATATGGAAGTGAGATTGGAGGTGAGAATTCACCAAAGACCAAGGGAAGAACAGGAAAGGAAGACTTATTAGAATACCCCACAGGGGAACAAGCTGCAAGATGGGAAGGAGGATTAGAAGCTCTCTTTTATACTCTTTTCATAGATTTTCAAATTTGCACCCCAAGTCTGCACCAGTATCTGCTGGAATGTCTAGTCTGGGGTGCTGGCCTTTGACACAGAATGTGTCCTGTCCCTGTTTCTGCGATTCTGGATCAGGGCTGGTTTTTCTGGTGATGGGGTCCAGCTTAGGACCTTATCAGTTTCCTTATCTAGTCAAGTCTTCCATACAGTACCTGCTGAGCTGGGAGTGGGGGCTTCATTTTAAATGGTACCCTGACACACCCTCAGTCACCTCAATCTGCATAAAATCAGATATGATGGAGAGGGAGGTGTATAAATAATAAAGCACTTCATCACTCAGGAAATTCAAAAGATTTTAAAAGCTCTGTGCCACACTGAAGAAAAAAAACAACTATATTTTTTTATTATTCAATAATCACACTATCAGAGATGAGGCCCACAGAACCGAGGAAATACTCCCTACAAAGAAATTCTCCAAAGAAAGGGCTGACAGGATTTGGCAGCTCTGTGGAGCTGGGAGAACACTCAGAATTAAGCATCTTCAATTTTAATGCTCTTCTGCTGCTTAACCTTATCACACTCAGGGTCCTCCTCTATAAAAACGGAGGTAGTTGAAAGGACGTGAGAAAGGAGCGAACAGAAGCCAGGCTGAGTAAAATAAAGAAAAGTCTTTATTACTGCGCTCCCTTGAGAGGTTCACTGACCCTAGAGAGAAGGTCAATGAATTCGCCCCTACGTTGAGTGGGTGGTTGCTTTTATAGAGCAGGGACATGGGGGATGGGTTTACTGCTGTGTCAGGCAAGGTGGGGGTGGAGGGTTAAGTGGACAAGGTTGACAGTGGTCTCAGTTGTAGTCAAGAGGGCGAGATTTGGGTTGGGTGATATCAGTAGGGAGCTTACTAGTTTTAATCCTCTCACTAGTGGAGACTCCCAGTGCCTTCTGACCTTTCAGTAGTTAATAGCTATACTTTTCTTAAGATTGTTAGAATGGAAGATTAGTAATTATAAATTACTCTCTGCATCAAAGGCTGGATTGTGTACAGAATAGTAAATGTTAGCTTTTACCATCATGGAAGGAAGGATGGATCTTTCCTTCCTTCTAGCTCGTGCCCCTCAAGGAGGGTCTTTATCCTCATCATCTCTGTGTGGGTGTTCCCTCATGAGCTCAGAAGCCCTTTCATCCAGTCAGGGCGATTAAAGGTACTGGTGACCTTAGCACAAAGTGGGAAAAGAAGAGGAGGCTGCCTCGGAGCAGAGGCCACAGGCCAGTGAAACCCGGCTCACCCCATCCCTCCCCCGGGCCAGCTCTTGCCCCAGGCTCCGCCCCCGAGGCAAGTGCCCGGAGCCCTGGTAGTTAGCAATTCCAGGAATTCGCACGCAGCTTTGGAGAGAGGAGGCACCTTAGAGCTTCGGATGGGCCTTTCACTAACCACACTTGATCCGCTCCATAACCAGATCGCGGTGCCTGCAACGGCCTCCTGTAGGAGAGGTCAGGGTGCCTCCAGTCGCCCCCACCGCCGCCCGGTCGCGATCGCGGTCGGTGCCGGGGCGCGGGGGGGAGGGGGGTGAGATCTGGGGCGGGTTTCGGGCGCGCCCGGCCCTCTCTGCCTCGCCGGCGCAGATCAGTCGCCCGACCGCCGCCACAAGGAGCAGCAGGGGAACAGAGGAAGAGGAAGGGGCGGAGCTGTTTCGCAGTTCGCTGCCCAGCAGTCAGCCGACCGCGGTGGGGGCGGCTGTCCGTGGCTCCGCCCGCTGCCGTGAGGGCCAGCCGGGGCTGGGAGCGGCGGAGTCTGACGGGCAAAGCAACCCTGAAGAAGAAGACGGGCAATGCTCCGCCACGGAGGATGTCCCGCCCAGGGACATCTCCGGTCTGACCCGGACCAGGGGCCGGACAGGTCCTCCGGGACCCCCAGCCCGGGGCTCCTGTGGACGGGCCTGGCGCTCACGCTCGCGCTGGCTCTGCCTGACGCCCTGGTTCCCTGGGTCCCGGCCGGGGCTCACCCTCTTCCCGTCCAAGACCATCTCGTCACGTTCAGCCGCATAGTGCCCCAGCTCCGGCAAGCATTTGGGTGGTGGAACCTCACCTGCCCGGCCTGCAAAGGCCTGTTCACTGCCATCGACTATGGGCTGAAGGTGAGCGCTAAACCGGCTGCAGCGGTGGAGGAACTAACCGAGGGGAGCGCCGCAGCGGGGTGGCGGTGGGGGCTGGGCCTGAGCGCTGGGATTTGGAAGCCGCCCCTGACCGAGAGACTAGTACCCCCCCCCCCAGCTTTTATTGCTTTTGCTCTTCCTTCGGGACATCCCTGACTACACACCACCACTATATCCACGGTGACCTTGTGAAGTAAGGGAAGAGTCTAAACTCTTCTGGCCACTCTATTAGCTATTTTATACAAGCAAAATCAAGCCAGGGAGCGGATTTCAGTACAGCTGTGTTCTCCTTTTTACAGGTGAATCAAGAGGTGAAGTCACCTGCCCAAGGGCACACAGCTCAGGGAGGGTTGGGGCTGGGACTTACCCTGGTGGGTCTGTCTCTGAGTCCCCTGTGCCTTCATTTTGACTTATCCAGATGCAGCCATCATCCCTACACTAGTTACTCAAAGGAATCTGAATTCAGAAATACCCGGGAGTGTGATACTAAATGCAACTGCCCAGACCCTGATGGGGTGGAGTGCTGATTGGTAGGTTGAACTTTTTGAGGCACCCTAGGGAAATAGGACCCTGCCCTCACGTATGTCACCAAACCCAGAACAGCCTGTCCTTCCATCCAGCTCAAGTTTCTGCAGACAGTGCCAGCAAAGCCAGGATGGCAAGCAAAGGTATGGAGTGCCACTAGCTGAAGAGAGGAAGTATCCGTGCTGCCTGAGCACTGAGCTCTTCTGTGGGAGGCAGGGGCTACACTGAGTTCAGTGCAGCCCGTTTGGATATGGATATGGATTTTTTTTTTTTTTTTTTGAGACTAGGTCTTGCTATTTTTGCCCATGGAACTGCAGGCTCTCGTTGCCCGGGGTACCACAGACTCAAACAATCCCCAGCCTCAGCTTCCCAGATAGCTGGGATTACAGGTGTGCGCCACCACGCCCAGCTATTTTTTTGGAACTAGGTCTCGCTACCGGCCCCAGGCAGGACTCGAACCACCATCCCTAGCCCCGGCCGCTTCATAGGCTGAAGCTTACAGGCACGAGCCACCGTGCCCCACCCGGATATGGATATGTCTTAACAGGAGTTGGCCTGAGCCATATACTCAGTCTCTGACCTCTTACCCCTGGTTTTACCCCCTGCAGAAGGAGCCCAGTGTGGCCTGGGTGGGCAGTGTGGCCATCAAGATGTGCATGAAGCTGAAGATAGCACCACCTGCGGTGTGCGAGTCAGCCATCCAGCTCTTCCAGGATGACATGGTGGAGGTGTGGACACGCTCTGTGCTCAGTCCTTCTGAGGCTTGTGGCCTGCTCCTGGGCTCCACCTGCGGCCACTGGGATATCTTCTCATCTTGGAACATCTCTCTGCCAGCTGTGCCGAAGCCAGCCCCCCACCCACCTAACCCCCCAGCTCCAGGTGCCCCTGTCAGTCGCGTCCTCTTTCTCACTGACCTGCACTGGGATCATGACTACCTGGAGGGCACGGACCCCAACTGTGAGAACCCATTGTGTTGCCGCCAGGATTCTGGCCTGCCACCTGCCTCCCGCCCAGGTGCTGGATACTGGGGCGAGTACAGCAAGTGTGACCTGCCCCTGCGGACCCTGGAAAGCATGTTGAGTGGGCTGGGCTCAGCTGGTCCTTTTGATATGGTGTACTGGACAGGAGACATCCCTGCCCACAACGTCTGGCACCAGTCTCGACAGGATCAGCTGCGGGCCCTCAACACCGTAACAGACCTGGTGAAGAAGTTCTTGGGGCCTGTGCCCGTGTACCCAGCTGTGGGCAACCATGAGAGCACACCGGTCAATGGCTTCCCTCCCCCCTTCATAGTGGGCAACCAGTCTTCCCGCTGGCTCTATGATGCCATGGCCAAGGCCTGGGAGCCCTGGCTACCTGCTGAGGCACTTCGCACACTCAGGTACTTGGGGTTCATGGAAACCTGGAAAGGGAGGAGGAAGGTAGATGAAAGTGAAGGGAGCAGGTGACCTAGAGTTACTTGTGACGGCTCTAATAGGAGTGTTCAGTGGGCTTTCATGAAACCTCTCCCTCTGAGTCCAGCTGCCATCACCACCCCTAGCTCCAGCTACCTTCATTCAGAGGGCTGGCAGCACACCCTCTCAGTGCTCATGTCTTTGCCCACATTGACCTCTTCTAAAATGCCTTTCCCCATCCTTGACTGTCCCCAGCTTACCCAGGCACAGGTCACCTTCCCTCTGAATGACCTTTACTTCCCAGTCTAACGCATGTTTACCTCCCCAGAACTCCTAGACCCCCTTAGGCCTCTGAGGCTTTCTCTCCAGTCACAGGGTTCCTGTAGTTGATAGCTTGGTCTTTAGCTAAAATCTGAGCTCCTTGAGCATAGGGGTGGTGTCCTGTGTGCCTCTGCCCTTTGGCCAACTCTGGCACAGGGCTGTGCCTGCAGAATCATGAGTAAATTCTGACCCCATGTTCATTTTGTTTCAGAATTGGGGGGTTCTATGCCCTTTCCCCACGCCCTGGCCTCCGCCTCATCTCTCTCAATATGAATTTTTGTTCCCGTGAGAACTTCTGGCTCTTGATCAACTCCACAGATCCAGCTGAACAGCTCCAGTGGCTGGTGGAAGAGCTTCAGGCTGCTGAGGATCGAGGAGACAAAGTGAGGGAGAGTGGTGGGGCTGAGGGTCAGGGCTGGGGGCTGGGGTAAATGGGCTCTTTATCACAGACTCCTTGGAAGCTGGAGCACTTGTGAACAGAGAAGTTAGATTTTCTGCCCGGCTCAGAAGCCATGTTCCCTAGGGTTTCAGCTCACCTATGCTCTTAGAAATCCTGTTATTTGCTCTCCCTCTCCTGGCCTGGAACGCCAGCCTTTGTAGGAGAGATGAGCACCCCCACTTCTGACCAGAACTGCTTGGAACCCTCCTGCCCTGATAACTGTCCTGAACACTCTCCACAGGTGCATATAATTGGCCACATCCCCCCAGGACACTGCCTGAAGAGTTGGAGCTGGAATTATTACCGAATAGTAGCCAGGTAGGAGGGAGGAGGGGTGCTATGTGGAAGGAGGAAGAGCCCAAAGGGTAGAAATTCCCTTGAGCATCTCACCTTTCTTGCTGCCCTGTTGGGTGGGGAGGCTACTTGCTTGAACGGGATGGAGAGTGTAACCTGTTGCTCCAGATCTCCTCCTCCCTCCTCCAGAACCTTCTGAATTCGTGTGTTCTGACCAGGTATGAGAACACCTTGGCCGGTCAGTTCTTTGGCCACACCCACGTGGATGAGTTTGAGGTCTTCTACGATGAGGAGACTCTGAGCCGGCCTCTCTCTGTAGCCTTCCTGGCACCCAGTGCCACCACCTACATTGGCCTTAATCCTGGTGAGTGAGGGAAAGGGAGTTGCTGGGATAGAGGATGAGGGGACAGGAAGGGGGTAAGGCCAACAAGACCCAGGCCGGACTCCCTTCTGTCAGATGGCCTTCGTCTTTTCCTCTCCAGTCAGCCCTCCCTTCTCCTAGGTTACCGGGTCTACCAGATAGATGGCAACTACTCCGGGAGTTCTCATGTGGTCCTGGACCATGAGACCTATATCCTGAACCTGACACAGGCGAATGAGCCCGGAGCCACACCACACTGGCAGCGCCTCTACCGGGCCCGGGAGACCTACGGGCTGCCCAACTTGCTGCCTGCCGCCTGGCACGACCTGGTGTACCGCATGCGGGGTGACATGAAGCTATTCCAGACCTTCTGGTTTCTCTACCACAAGGGCCACCCACCCTCGGAGCCCTGTGGCACACCCTGCCGCCTCGCTACTCTGTGCGCCCAGCTCTCAGCCCGTGCCGACAGTCCTGCTCTGTGTCGCCACCTGCTACCGGAAGCAAGCCTCACTGATATCCAGAGCCTGCGGCCTCGGCCACCATTCTGCTAGCACCCTAGGGCCCAGAGTTGGGAAAGCTCTGTCTTGGGAAAAGTACAGGAAACCCCAGAGAGCCTCAGCGATGAGGTGTGTAGGTGGAAAAGCCTATTCCTGGGCCCAGGCATACTAGGGAAGCAGGACAGAATCCTTTTCTGGAGCTGCTTTGGCAAGACATGGAAGAGGTTGTCTGCTCTGCCTCTGCCTAACATCCCAGCAACCCTGGGGCTGCTGTCCTTTCCTGGCCATGGAGCGGAGATCTAAGTTGGCTGCCCTGGGCAGATCACACAGGAGCTGTCATCTTAACCTGTGCTGCCAGCCCAGAACTCTGTACTGCTGCTGCTACCTGATTACCAGGCTGTTAAAATAAAGAAAAGAGACTTGGACCCCAAACCCTGTTGTGGTTGTTGCATTTCTTCTTTCAAGGTAGGAAGGGCATAGCGCCTTGGCAACCAGATCGTGACAGGGACAGAGTAAGGTGCGATGGGGTGGTGCAGGCATAGGAAGCACATAGTTCAGCAGGGCAGACAGACTTTTATTAGTGATATCAGTACAGTAGAGGTGCCCATGGAGCAGGGGGGAGGGGACCCATGCCTGGGCCAGTTCCTCCTGCTCCACCTGAAATGGGGATGGAGAGCCTGGGGCTGGCCTTGATTCCTGCTCCTCCTGTCATCAACCCAGCACTGTCACTTACTTGCAGGGATTACATCTATCTCCCCAGCCCCTAGGCAGGGAACCCCAGATACTGGGGAGGGGCAGCTGTGGGGGGCCTGGCGACTAAGAATAGCCTCTTGGGCCCCTCCCTGCCCCATACTCTTGAGTTCCCTGGGGCTCAGCACAAGCAGGTGGAGGGAGAACCAAGGGCTTCAGGGGGTATGGGACCCCAACCTTTTGGGCTTGAGGGAGCCCCACAGCGACTGAACACCCCTGCGGACAGTCCACCCTACACGCCGGGCAACAGATTCAGCAGGGGGTGCCGGGAGGCAGGAGGTGGAGGCCTGGGAGCGTGCATCCAGACATTTCTGGTAGCGGAGCTGCAGAGAGGGAGGTGGGCAGTTATTTTCCGGCCTGCACCATGTGGGTGGGTATACCAACCACCACCCTTCCCACTTACCATGCACGCAGCCTGCACGGCCTCTGAGAGGCTGGCGGCATTGGGCTCGCACCAAAACATGTGGCAGCAGAAGGAGGCTGGGCCAGCAGCCATGATGAATGCAAACGTGTGGACGTCTCTTCCCACAGCCAGGAAGGAGAGGAAGCGCACCCGACACTCCCCCAGTACTGCCTCCGTCTGAGAGAAGGGAACACAGTCATAAGAGAACTGCCCCAACCTTTTGCAGCCCACATCCGTCCTACTGCCAAACGCTTCTCTCACCCCCGCCTCCCCTCCATGACGAGGTGCAGCCATACCTCTTTCTTCCCCTGGTCCTTACCTGCTGGTGCAAGATGGTGAGGGTAGCAGGGGCCACGCTGACATGACTAGGGGTCCACTGCTCACGGCTACTGGAGGACAGGACTGACTCCAGGGCCCCATTGATCACATCTACTCCTGGAAGACATGCACAAGAACATGGCACCACTGGGGGTAGAAAAAGGGGACCCTCCCCTGTCCCCACCTGTTCAAGAGAGACCAGGCTATCTGCGCATCTCCACTTTAGCAGCTATGGCCGCATACAGCACTGAGTGTGGGCTCCTTCCTGGGGGCTCTCCTTCATTTCAGTGACCTCGTTTCTTTCTGGTTTCTTTCATCTTGAGCCCCCGGCTTGACCCTCTTTACTGACTACCTCTTTCAGCCTCTAAAATGAACTGACTCCCCCCCATCTAAAACTCTGGCTGCCCCATATCTTGTTCTCAGTGCCCATCCACATTCAGACGTTCCAGTGCCTCATCAGTCACCGCCCAAGTCAGTCCCTACAGGCTTCTCATAAATCAGCAGCTGACCTTTGTTTTGCCTAAGCTACCAGTGTGAGAGATATTTACCCTTGTGTCACACTATACTGAGTCATTAAGTGCCTCATTTGCAACCCACGATGACCTCATAATAGATTCTCTTATCACCATTTTTGGAGTAACTAAACGGAAATTTCTAAAATAAACCTCGGGTTGCACTGAGGAAAGGAGACCTGATTGAAGGCCAGGCCTTTCCCTGCCCTGTCTTTTTGTTCCAACTTTTAGGTCCAGAGACCTATCAAAATCTCAGCTGTATTCGATTTCTTCAAGGTGCTCAAAGGCTGAGGGTTCCCAAATTCCTGACTTTCAGGTCAACTGACTTTTGTATGACACAGTAGCCTCTTCCCCTGTCTGCCATGCACACTTCCACCCCTGCAGCCTGCTTCTGCTTGCACTCAGCAGAGACTCCACAGCACAGGAGAGACGCAAGCTCTAGTCCCTGTGCCACTCGTGAGCTGGCTGTGGAGCTAACCATGCTGTTACCTTTGCAGCTAAGGGGTGAGAGTGGAAAATGCCAACCCAGAGCACATGTACGCCATGAGGTCCATTCACTGGCCCTCTCACCCCTTTCACTGCCTCTGAGTTCCGACTAGGAGCAGATCATGTGAACCCTCTGTGGGCAGAGGACAAATGCCTTCCTCAAAAGTGCTCCCTCACCATGACCATCTCATCCTACCTCTGGCTGGATAAGGGCCAAATTCCTCTCCCCGGCATGCAAGTCCTCCAAAAGCTGGCCTCATCTGAGCTGTCAAGTCTCATATTTTACTGCTTCCTGAACTTCAAATGATTTATATAGTATTTATTAACATCTAATCTTGGCAAACACCCCGAGAGCAGATGGGGAATACAGAGTAAGAGAAGATGATGCCCTCGAGGGACAGACTAACTGAGGGAAATGCCTCTCTGGAGTGCTTTCCCCCTTGACAGAGAGCTGGGACTCTCTCATCCTGCAGGATTCCCCCAGGCCGTGCCCCCAGGCCCTGCCCAGGAAGTTTTCCCTGCTCCAGGGCAAAGAGGACACTCCTAGGACACCATCTTGTAACTGCTAGAAAAAGTTTTCCCACGTCTGCCTGTGGCTATCTCAAGGACAGAAACCAAGCTAAATTCATCTCTGTCCCCAGTGGTAATACAGAGCTTTTCTGCTGAAGGAATTCCACATGCAGAGTCAGTCATCCCCAGGCAGTGGGCAAAACATTCCAGCCAAGTGACCTTGGAGTGCACAGGAGGCTGGCGGTACCAGCAGGAGTGAGAGGACCAGGTCAGACTGTGAAGAGCTGTGATGTCTATCACATTGAGGGAATGGGAAATCAAGGATCATGAGTGGGGACAAGATATCACAGTTCAAATATAGAGCTGGGAGGGTGGAGGCTGACCTCATGTGGACAGAATGAGAAGTGGGGAAAGCAGTTGAATAACCAGTCTAGAAAGTCTGTCATGTCAGGACAAAAACGTACACCCTGGCCCAAAGCCCTACACACCTAACCAGTCATGCATTTTTTTTTTCCTTATCAATTGTTGCCTTCCAACATCCTATGTCATTTGCTTATTTTACTGTTTGTCTCTCTTGCTGCAGACAGGGTACTTGCAGACAAGAATCTGTCAGTTTTGTTCATTGATGTATATCAAGAACCCACAAGAGTGCCTGGCACAATCAGGCACTCAACAGTGGCCAAGGGCTGAGTGAGTGAATGAATGAATGGTGCATATTCAGTAGGGGCCTATGTTATACTGCTGGCAGTTTAGGTTTAAAAGGGAGCATAAGAAAAAGCTGAAGGTAAGCTGAGAGACCACTGCTGCGAAAGTTCTGGCTTAAACGGAGCAACTCATCAGACCGCTGGGCAGCAGAGGGGTGGTCATGAGGATTGCAGAGGATTTCATGCAGTGGCAGACAGAGGGAGGAGATGTGGGAGTAGAAGCAGTAATTGGAAAAGGCAGCAGCATCAGAAGCCGCAGTAAGGGTTGAGCAAGTGAGAGTTAAGTATAGGAGTCAGTCACATCTACTTCCTACTCATGGAGCCTGCTTTCCTCATCTCCAGTTCCACTCCATTGGCAGTAGCATTGAACTCAACTGGAATAGCCACCTCTGTCTGCAAATTCAGGCTGCCCTTCAAACCTGGGCTCAATCCTTACCCTTTCTAACAAAGATTCCCTTGCTGAATGTAAGGTGCTGGTTACTAAAGTCACCATTATTTGAGAGGAAGAACAGAGAAGTGAGGCTTGGTCTACCATCTACTGGCTATGTCATCTGAGGCCAGCCCCATTCATTCATACATTCTTACTCATTCACCAAACATGGCTGCATTCTTCCTAAGAGTTTTTTGACATGACACACAACCCCTTCTTGAAGTAGTCTTTCATTTCTCCAGCCTCTTTCCTCTTGCTCTCACTACCCTCATCCCGTGAATGGGTGATCCATTCAATGTTGGAGGACCTCAAGACTAGACCTTTGCCACATTTCCCTTCTCACTGAGAACTGCCCACTCTCTGGGATCAATATCATCTATGCTCATGGCTTTGACTGCCTCTGTGATTCCATGATGCCCAAATTTGTATCTTTAACCAAGACTTCTCTGACTCAGCCGCCAACTTGAATTTGTCGCTGAGCTTCCCCAATGCACCTCAATTTGGCTAGTCCAAAACTGAATTTACAATCTCCACACCAAAACTGGCCTCTTCTATTGTCTGCTCCCTTTGGAGAATGCTATCGCTATGGTTAGCTCCAAAGCCAGGAAGCCAAACTTATCCTTCATGCCTGTGTACTTCATCCCACACTCAGTCATCAAACCTGTTTTTGGATTTTTTTAAAAAACCATTTAAAAATCACTTTAATCTACACACTCTTCTCCACCTCACCATCGTTCAAGGTACTCTCCTCGCTGGCTGCATCACTCCCCTATCTGAATTTCTCACATCCATCTCCACCCATGGCACAACCAAAGTGAGCATCATGTAATTCAAACAAGATGATGCCAAGTGCTTTTCTCTCCTGAAAATTCTTTGACAGCTGGCCACTGCTCTTAGGATGAAGACCAGGTCACCAGGGTGGCCTGTGAGGCTCACATGGCCTCTGCTGTCCAGTTCCAGGCCATAGTGTGTACCACTGCAGGCATTCAGGGAACCAAAGGGCCTCCCTCCATGCTTCCTTGCCCACGTGGTTCACTCTACCTGGGATGGTCTTTCTCCACCTTACTCCTCTCTTGATCACTTTATCACATTGGTTCCTATTTTTTTTTCTCGGTCCAAATGGCAATGATGTGAAATTTATATATAAATAATTTTTTTAATGTCACTTTCGCAAGGAGTTATTCCTAACTCCCTACATGAAGTGAAGTTCCCTTGCTGTACAGTTTCACAGCACCTTGCCACTTTCTTCCAATGAATGATAATTTTTACTTGTGCCATTTAATTAGTTCTTTTTTCTACTGTAACCTCCAATAAACTGTGGCCATGGCTTTCCTGGGGCTTGGCACACAGTAGATTTCACAGATATTACCTGAGTGAACAAATAAGTAACAGGTACTGTGAAAGCTCCAGAAAAGTAAGAGTGAACCAGAGAGTCTCCAGCCCAAGTTTCCTTATCTATAAAATGGGTATTACCATACCCCCAACTTCAGAGGATTACTACGATGAAGTGGTATCCTATGTCAACAATAAGCCACTCAATAATTCTGTGTACTATGTCCTCCCTAGTGCTCACAGCTCACAGCTGGTGCTATAAACCCCTGCTCCAGGTTCCTGCCTGGTGTTTCCTGTCATGTACAGCCTGTTTCTGGACCTGATCAAAGCTTTTCTGTGGGATGTCAGAGTGGTGTGCCTATTCAGCACAGTCACATGGTTCACACGGTGAAGAGGGCCAAGTGCTATTGGAGGTGGGACACGGAGGCACAGCCAGTAGATACATTTTGAAGAAAAAGGTGAGAATGCTCATGAGATTGTCTGACTTTAAATAAAAAAGGTACTGGGAGGCAGGGGGAGAGGGCAGAGCTTTGGGATCAAGGTCATGGTCTCTAGGTGAAGGACACACATACCGACAGGTTTAGCAACAGGCACACTCCCCAGGTAATAGACTTGGAACTTTTGTACCAACTCGTTCTTGGGTGCTGGGAACTCCACTGTGGGAAAGAAGAGGATGCTCAATAGTGGCAGATCTTGTTCCCTCCCGGTCCCTACCACCAGCACATAAACTGGATATTAACCCAACTAAGCTCTGCCCCCATTCTTGCCTCCTGCTTCCCTTTAACTGCCTCTGCTTATTTGATGCAAAGAAATTAGTTTCCATGGATCCATTTTTCTCTTGTCTGTCCAGCAGCTTGTGCCTCTTCTTGGGTCACCCCATCTCTGCCAACAAAGTGGGACTGGACTTGGAGGGGTTATGCCACTGACCTTGGAAAGGGACATCCACCAGTTTAGAGTGGTCCAGGGAGAGTCCATTTACCAAGCAGCGGGCATTGCGCCGTTCAGCCATGATCTAAGAGAGGGTGGGGAGCAACAAAGGAGGATGTATCAGGGTTTTGTATTCCTGTGGCCCCCACCCTCACTTTTTCCCCACACCCCCATCCTTGTAGGGCAAAGGTGGCAGCTAATCCAGGGAGCGGAGAGGCCGTGCCTTAGAGCAGATCTCATGCAGGCTGGTGGCGATGTTCTTGGCGGGTGCCTCACAGCGGAACACGTGGCACTTGAGCATCTGGGTCAGCTTATCACGAGCTACGTAGGCAAAATCCCTGTTGGGGGAGGGGTACCTCAGTGTCTCCCAGTGCCATCACTGCTGAGCCTCTTCCCACCCACACCCACACCCTCCCTGGAAGCTCCTTCATGGCTTCTACCCTCCAGATGGTGTCCTGTGGGTGCTACCTTCTGGCTGGAGGGTGGGCAGGCAAGCAAGCCAAGGTTGGGGAGAATGGGTACGCAGAGCTGGCAGGAAGGGGCAGGGCAGAGTAAGGGAAACTGGGTGCTTCAAGGCATGGGTTCCAGGTGTGGGCGGAGGAACAGTCAAGGTAAAAAGGCATAGAAGTACCTCTCTCTGGCTCCGGCAGCACAAGAGAGGCAAGGAACAGAGTTAAGGAGGAGGGCCCCCCCATCTGACTTCTGGGTGAGCCCCCTCCCGGGGATCCCAGGCTGTTCCCACCTTCCACTGTCCCGCCCGACGCCCCACACACGAATGCTGACGATGGGCTGAGCATGCAGCAGGGCCTGACTCTGCGGTTCCACCAGCTTTAGTGTTTCATCCTCCAGCTGAAGCAGCAGATCCTTTCCCTGCAGGCCCAGGAAACAGGCACTCAGTGGTGGTCCTGCCACGATGTGGCTGACCACCACCTCCAGCTCCAGGTACATTAGTTACAGTTCAGGGGCCCTTGGATCACCAACCTGCAGGCCTCACTCTGGTAGAGGTCACTCTTGTCATGTCTGACAGGCTCCTTTTAGCCTGTCACTGTGAAACAACCATCTCCCAAGGTCCCTACCTGGGGTTACACTTCCATCTCAAAGGACTGTCATGTGGGTCACACACCCTTCCCCAGGCCTTTTTTGGGCAACTCAGATCTCCCACCCCTCCATTCCTTCATTTCCATGCTGCATACCACCCACCAGCTCTGGCCCTCACCTCCCCCCAGCCCCCAGACATGGGGTCATGCAGATTGTTTTTGTGGTAGGAGAGCTGACGGATGCAATTGTTGACTGCCACGCTGCTGCGTCCAGGGGCCAGTTCCTCCTCAGTCATCTCTACCCAGCCCAGAGAGCGCACTGCAAAACACTGTCAGACACAGAGGGGGGAAGGGGAGAGGGTCTGAGCTACAATGGGAGGCCACAGCACAAAACACAGGTTTCTCTGAGACCAGAGGAGTTCCTGATTCAGAACTTGGTGGGTAGGAGGGTATTCTGAGCTGAGACTAAGAAATGCCCCTGCATAGCCAGTATCAGAGGAGACCCTGCTAGTATAAGGGAGCACATGAGTCAAGCCTGGAAGGGCCCTGGCCAGGCCACTTAACTGATTGGATTGAAAACTGAAGAGTCTTGTTCAGACACAGGGGTCTGTGCTGAGATGGGAAGAGCCCCTAACTCAGAAACTGGGGAGCTACACTGAGAACACAGATACCTCTGGAACACAACACAGAGAGGGGCCCCATCTGAGGTCTTAAACAAACCTTGACTCCTGGGTTGGCATTCCGCGGGGGCAGCTTTTCCTCTTCTTCAGGCAATGGCTCTGGGCTGGAGGCAGATGGTAACACTTGGTACAGGTTCTCTCTCATCTACTGAGCTTTCCCAAGGCTCCTTCTAGACAGATTTAGCCCCACTGCCAGGTCACCATGCCTGCCCACTCACCTGAGGCTCTGAGCTGGGAAGGGCAATGTCCCCTCCTCAGGATCCTTTAGTCCCAAATCCATCGGGGCCTCTTCAGTGGGCTCATCCTTGGAAAGAGGAGAAAGGAATCAGGACCAAAATGCTGCCACTTCTCCAGTTCCCCTACTGCAAGGTGGGCCCTACCACTCACCTTCCAAAATTCTCCATCCTCAAAGCCTTCTCCATGGGTAAAGCCTGTCCAGGTGAGCTAGGGGAAGAATGGGTGCAGTGATATAGGGATGAGGGGACTCATCTTGGTCCAGCAGCACACCCCTCTCCACCCAATTAAAAACAACAGGCCTGTGAGCCTCACCTGGGAGGACTCCTCTCGGGGGCTGCTCCCCTGTGAGGGGGAGGTCCGGCCCGGGGGCTCCCACTGGGTGGTCCCTGTTGGGATGTGCCAGTAGTAGGTCCCTGAGGTATCCTGTACCCTCATCCATCCAGCCGGCAGGTCGGAATCCGTCTCGAAGGCGTTGGGGTTCCAGAAGGAATCTGCCAGGTAGGGAGCTTGGTGAGGGTCTATTTACCCAACTAGCAGATAGCAACTTCTTCTGCCCAGCCTCCCCCTCCCCTGAAGGCCCCACAACTGAGAAGAGGTGGAGGAGGCTCCAGCACAGCACAGTTCCTGCTTCCTCCCAGAACCTGCAGCCTGGAGTCACAGCATGAGCATCAGCAGGGATGTGTCTCAGAGCTCCTCCTAGGCCCCGCTCCTGAACAATGTGGTCAGAGAGAGGAGGAGGAAGGCAGAGAGAAAGGAGGGAATGGGTGACCCCAACTGACTTCCTATCACTCATATCTGTATCTCTGGTATCACTTATCAGCTTCTGTACACAATGTGTACACATAACCCACATATAACCTGCTACAAACCTGTGCAGCAACCACAAACAAGGTGTGCATACAAAGAAAATACCAGACAAACGGCAGGTATCACACAAAGGTGCAAATGCATGTGCAGGAACAAACACACCAACTCCAGTCACACAGTAATGTAGACACCGTACACTCAGACGCAAACACATACAAACAGTTATAGATACCCACCCCCACCAGACATATGCACAGAGACCACACCCGCAATGACCCCCAACACATGTGTGGGTGCCATGTCAAGAATACACCTTCAGACACATGACATGTGCCAACCTCTGCCATGTGTGTGCAGATACCATAGATGTTCATACTCTGACCTTGCCACACACCCAGACACACATTTGTTCGCACACAGCATGAACCTGTGACATACACCCCTCCTCCCCCGGGAAAGGACTCACCACTCAGCCCCACAGACCAGCTCATGCCTTCTCTGCCTCTGTTCACCCAGCCCCACCCACATCATGTCCAGCCCTTGCTGCCCCTCACCTGGGCTGCTGTCCTGCAGGATGATGGCCAGGAAAAAGTCCTGGGAGAACATGGCGCTCATTCCCAGCCCCTCCTGCCTCCACCCTCCCTCCTCAGGTCCCTCCAGTCCAGCCAGCTGGGCTCACAGCCTGGTGCTGGGCTGCAGAGAAAAGCTTATCCCGCCCCCTTCTCACCAGGGCAGAACGCCTGCCAAGCAAGATCCTCCTCCACCAGGAGCATACTAGGGAGGGGCCAGGACCACCACTGAGGTGTCCTTGGGGCGGGGAGAGGGGTGTTCATGAGACCCCAGCCCTTTCTGCTCATAGTGCTCAACAATTCTTACTACCCTCCCCCAGTCCTGATTCTCCAACCCATGCCACAGTGGTCATCTCGCTGCCTTAGTTGAGCCCAGTCTTAGGGACACAGGAGACTCCGTCCCTCAGGAATACCCCAGACACCTGGGGCCCTGCAAAGCCTAGAGCTCTCAGCGCAAACAGGGTGTGGCTTCAAGGCTCCCAGGGATCCAGCCCGGCCCAGAACCTGTCTATCTTTTTGAGCAAAGGAGGGATCTTGAGGCCCTGGGTCCCAGCAAGCTCAAGCTCGAGGCTGGGCTTGGGGCTTCCCAGCACTGACCCCCCCTCACCTGCCAGGGCCCAGCTAGGCTGCAGCGTCTCCTCGGCAACCGCAGCACCAGGACCGGCTGGGAGCGCCCAGACTGCTGACGTGCTTTGCGTTACCAGGGAAACCAGGAATCCTGACTGGTCCAAGAGGCAGCACTAAGGGACAGGCGGTCCCCAGACCCTGGCTGCTGAGCAACCAGCCACACAGGGGCTGGGAAGGGTGTGGTTATGCCAAGGAGACTACATACCTGATGTGTTATTTGGGCAGGGTGTTGCACCAGCCTCAGCTTCTATATGAGGTAGGCCACAGAGAGGGAGGGAGGGGCTCTTCTCATCTATCCAGCCTTGTAGATGGCCATTACCACCTCCTCTCTCCCCACACTCCCCTCACCTGAGACCCTAGGCAATAAGAATGTCCACCCTTCCCCAGAGATCTCCCTGATGTTCAGGGCACTCCTGCCAAACCTTACAGGAACACCAGCACCCTGGCAGCTGTGCATTCCACAGTCACACCCTTCTTCATGGAGGGTCACATACTTCTTGAAGCTAGGGGGATGCATTCACCATCTTCTGACTGAGTCACACACACCATCCATCTGTCATCTCTGTCAGCCTGTACTTTCCTGCTTCAAAGAGCTTCATCCTTCCGATCTGTCCTGGAGGGGCCCCTCTTCCCCCTTGACCATCTGGGAGGCCCTTCTGGAGTTTGGCACATCTCCCTCAGAGCACAACCCCATGCAGGCCTTTGCTTCCCAAACATGCATGTACTCAGGAATACATATCTTTACTCTGCCTGGGCTCCTTGCATGCAGTCAAGTGTTCAAAGTGCCCCTGCATTATTCAAACCGGGGTATGCATCTCTGTGGCTAAGCTGGGCACAGGGATTTGCTCAGGAATTGGTGAGTCGCCTACTGCCTTCTGTCTCCACCCCATCACTACTGCAGTCCAGGCTACTAGTATTTTTGACCTGGATCATCACCACAGCCTTACAAGTTAAGTTGCCCTTTTTCAGTCTAGTCTCCTCCAATCTGGGCTATGCACTGAAGCTCAAAGGACTGTTTCAAATTGTTACACTAATGAAGTCTCTCTCCAGTTTGATACCAATAAGCATTTCTCTCCTGCCCTCAGGATAAAGAATCCAAATTCCCCACAGTTTTGTGTACTGTTATGAGCCCATGACATGGCTGCCACTTAGTCTTATCTCTCTCTCTGACCACTCTCTACTCCCTTCTTTCTCTCTCTTTCTCTGCTGGTGACATGATCCTCACACTCTTCAAGCCCAGCCTCCCTCCCCCCATCTCTACCCACTTTTCTTTCAGGCCAGTGCAAGAGTCACTGAAAGAGGCTGCTCCTTCCACTCACCCCTGACACACAGGCAAGGCTAGGTGCCCTCTTGCACCTCCCTACCTCGGCACATTACACTGACCATCACTGCCAGCTTACCTCTCCACCTCCCCACTAGACTACGCGTGCCAGGAAGGTAGGAACATCTGCCACTGTAGATGCATTCTGAGCACTTAAGGCACAGCTTGGCATCCAGTGTGACTCCAGTGCCAAAAGAGAGTTCACTCACTCATCACTCACTCATTCATGTCTGCATATGCACTCACACATTCAACAACTTTGTGCAGACCCTAGGGTGGGGAGGAGAAAATAATTTTGGATCGATTTTATCCCATACAGAAGCCCAGAGCTCCCCTGTGGCCTTCGTGGTCAGATCAATACAATCACAGGAGTGAGTAGTCTACTTACCCCTTTCCCTCGGCTGGCCTCATACTGCTGCCTGCTGCCCTCAATTTCCAGAGCCACCATCAGTGTAACTCTCTTGCCACACCACTGCCTGTGCTGAGGCCTGTGCCACACACGTGTCCCAGTTCTTTGGCAGCTCCATCCTGCTGCCCCCAAGGCTCGCAGGTTCAGCCACATGATGGCTCCAAGAGCCACCTGGCAACCAGCCTGGCTAAGATGTGGCCTTGACTCATATCTCCTAATCATCAGGGCAGAGACTGCAAACTAGCACCCTGCAGACTAACACAAGCCTCAGGGAAATTGTGTGTGGCCTAACTGGTATTTCTCAAAAAACAGAACTGCTAGCTAACATTAGAAACTGAGAATAGTTCACATTTGCACCTACTTTTCCGTTTTCCTGGAAAAGTTACATAGGCTCCGCTGAGACAGTATTTTCTCCATCCAATCAATAAACAAGCAACCAGTGTGGGGCAGCAGCTCCTCTCTTTAGAGGGGAACCAGGCAATGACCACAAGGGCTATTAGCAGCACATGAAAGAGGCAACCAGGCTCTGCCTCTGGTAGAAGTACTCAGTTCCACCCACGAAGTGTTCTTGCAAAAACAAGATGCAAGAAACTCTCAGACTGAGATGTGATAAAGGCCCTAGAACTTAGTACCAATCATTTACAGGAAACCCAGGAAAAGGCACAAGTTCAGCACCAGCACATGGGAAATCTGCAAATCAGAGCTGGGAAACCCAGGGCAAACAACACAGCATCCTCAACTAAAAATAAACAAACAAAAAACTTGCAAATATAGAAATGGAGGGAAAACTTGGAAATCAAAATAAACTTTAAGAGATCTATCAGTCAGCAAAACGTCAGACTTAATTTGGGTAGACTCAAATAATTGAAACTTTTTTAAAAGATGGGGGTTAGGGGAATGGGCAGAGTGGCCAAGAAGCTATTTATAAGACAACTAGGGAAATGGATGATATTAAGGAATCACTAAATTGTTGTAGGTATAATAATAGTACTATGGCTCTCTTTTTTTTTTTTTTTCCTGAGACTAGGTCTCGCTATTTTTGCCCATGGAACCGCAGGCTCTCGTTGCCCGGGGTACCACAGACTCAAGCAATCCCCAGCCTCAGCTTCCCAGGTAGCTGGGATGACAGGCGCGCGCCACCATGCCCAGCTATTTTTTGGAACTAGGTCTCGCTGTGGGCCCCAGGCGGGACTCGAACCGCAATCCCCAGTACTGTGGCTCTTTTAGAGGAGCTTCATCTCTTAGAAATGTGTAGATAAACATTTATAAACGAAAATATTTGCTTCCAAATAACCTAGGCTGGGGTGCAAGAGTAGGCCGAAGTACAGATGTAGCTGGATTAGCCTTGAGCAGGTACTTACTGGAAATGGGTCATGGGTAAATCAAGCTCATTACTCTATTTCCTCTACATCTGTAGATTATTGAAAATGTCCACAAGTTTAGTACATTTTGAAAGGGGATGGCAAGCTGCACCTGGCTCATCCGAACTGCACGCTCCCCTGCAGAGGTCCCATACTTTGGGGTCAGGTGTGTGCCCACTGCCCAGTGTGGGGGTCACAGGGCAGGTCTTTCTTGATCTTTATTTATACCCTGTCCACAGAACTCTGGGCTGCAGCCACTGCCATCAGCTCTGCCCACCATCCTTAGATGTGTCTGTGTCACTACATGACATAATCAAACACGGAGACTCAACTAATTTAAGTGGGACAAATTTAATGATCAGCCTTTGGGATTCTGCATCTATGCCCCACCACACCCCATAAATGCATGTTTTTTCTTCCTATGTCTCCTAATTATTCTTCATTTGCTTCCTACCCTATTCTGGGCAATATCCTGCATCGCCCAGTATCTTTGTGCACTTTGCCTACAGCAACACTTTCCAAATAGACCTCCATGGGGAGGCCCTGCTGCTCCCTCCAGACCTGGCCTATTAAAACCTGGCCCAAGCACACCTCGGCACATCATGCTGTGAGCATCAGTGACAGAGCAACAGGGCCAAGAGCCCAGGTATGGACTCAGACCAGGCTTAGAGATCAGCTCTACTGTAATCTTTGACAGTCTGTGACTGAGAAATCTATTAATCCTCTATAGGCCTTCTTTGTCATCTGTAATAGGGGACAGTATCATGCTCATAGCACTTTCATGAGGAGCAATAAAATAATGCTGAGTCTAGGCTGGGCACGGTGGCTCATGCCTGTAAGCTTCAGCCTATGAAGCAGCCGGGGCTAGGGATCGCGGTTCGAGTCCCGCCTGGGGCCCGTAGCGAGACCTAGTTCCAAAAAAAAATAGCTGGGCGTGGTGGCACGCGCCTGTAATCCCAGCTACCTGGGAAGCTAAGGTTGGGGACTGCTTGAGTCTGTAGTACCCCGGACAATGAGTGCCTGAGGTTCCATGGGCAAAAATAGCGAGACCTAGCCTCAAAAAAAAAAATAATAATAATAATGCTGAGCCCAGGGCCAGAACCTGCTAAGTGCCCCATAAATATATGTGGCCCACTGGTCAGCTGAGGGTGCATGAAAGATGGGTCTAGCAACTTGTTCACACACGTCCTCAGCAGAAGAACAGCTTCCCTTGGAAATCTGAGCAGAGCCTGCTGAGGATTGAGGACAAGGTCTCCATGACTCAGGCCCTGGACTCTACGCAGAGGACAACTCTCACCTCCTGCCCCGCCCCCCACCCACAGCCCCAATATTAAGCTCCACAAGGTACCTGTGTCCTCTGGGGAGCCATAGGAGGGGCTACCCTGGGATAAGGTGGCCCAGCTTGAGTCCTCATCACTGGCCGCACTGTTCCGCATACCAAACAGGAGGCTGGCACTCTTGCTGTGCTCCCGGGGCCCATCTGCAAGGGTCTGGGGCCCAGGGGGCACCTCCGCACTCTCCAGGGGCTCCGGTAGTCCAGGGGGAGAAGACAAGTCCTCTTCCTCCTCCTCCTCTTCCTCTTCTTCATCATCTTCCTCAGCCTCCCCTGCCGCCTTCTCTTCTCCCTCATCTGGCCCCTGTTCCTGGGTACTGATGATCAGGCCAGGTCCTCGGAGCCCTCGGTTGGCTGCATTGTGTGCAGAGAGCTCCAGCTCAGAGTACAGGTGCATCAGCCCTTTCGGGCCCAAGGGTGCCATCTCAGGCTCCTGACTGGCCTCTTCTGCCAGGGTCAAGGTCACATTGCGGTTCTGATCACGGTGGGCTGTGGCAGCCCGCCGGAGCTGGTTCTGGCCCTCCTTCAGCCACTTGGCATTGGCAGGGCCTGGCTCAGGCCCGCCACCCTCCCCCATGGCACTGCGTAGGTCCTTGGGCCCCACAGCTGTGGCCTGCAGCTTGGCGTTCAGCAGCTGGTTGTGAGCAGCGTGCAAGGGCAGGGGAAGGCTCAGTGAGGGGCCTCCGTGGCTGTTGGCATTAATGACCGACTGGCTCAGTGATGATGGAACAGACATGGCCTTGGCAGATCCTGTGGGGTGGGAAGGAGAGACTAAGTTGAGTTATAAGGTGAAGGTAGCAGCACCCCTGATTGCACTTCAATCTGTGCCCTGCACTTCCTCATCTCCCTACACTCAGGCAGCTGGCACGCACCACTCCCTGTCCTCTGAGTTGTTTCCCCATGAGAATGATTAGGTTTAACTTCTATCCCCCATCATCATCACCCCCTCAGTCACCACATCCAACAGACCAGACCCAGGCCTGAAGTTCAGCCATTCCCAAATCTCCCAGCCCTGAGTTTTCTGGAATAGCACAGCTGGCCTCTGCTTTGCCCTCACTGCCAACATCAGAACCTCCACACAATGGCTCCCTGTGCCTCCCCACCCCCAGCTCATCCGACTGCAGCTCACTGTGCCAGGACACAGCCAGCGTGGGACTGGCTCACGTGCTCTGGGTGCTGGACACAGCCTGCCCCCTTCATCCTGCCACGCTGCTAATCACAGCCCCACCTCAGTGCATGTCCCAAGCTATGCTGCCCTCACCGGTCACTGTAAAGCCCTGTGTTTGGCCACTCTCCAGGCCCACCCTGCACTAAGAGCAGTGAGGACTAGAGAGAGGAGACCCACCCTCAGGATACAGGCCTGGGAATCCAGATCACAAAGTCCTTGTCACTGTCCCTTGGCCAGCTGAACCGACATTTTAGTGATTGCTTCTATTAGGTCTCTTGCAGATCCTCAACTGCCCTAAGTCTGGGTCTGTGCAGGAGCCTTTGGTATGCACCCTCCAGTCCCTCAGGTCTCTTCTGAGGCCTTATCCGAATACCCTTTGTAAAACCTCAGGTCACCAGAACCCCTGTCAGTCATCACCTACCACCTTATTGGAAGCTAAGTCATTTGCTTTGTTTAAGAAATGCCTCCTCAAATGTGTAATTTCAGTTCCGCAGCACTGAAGATTGCCTTTTGTCAATGCAGCATGCCTAAAGCAGCACAGTCCTGGCACAGAACACAATCTCAGGATCTCAGCAACTGCTTTTTGAATCAATGGAAGAATCTGCCTCCCTGCTCCTCCAGGGCCATTTTAGCACCTCCTCTGTTTCAGAAAACAAACTCTGAGACACACTTTGCTGTGCCTCAACCATTACAGTGCCCCAACCAAATCACGCCTGCCCATCAGGTGATCAGGGACTCTCCCCATCCACCATGACAGCCTACCTCCCACCCCCATCCCCTCAGACTCCTTTCTCCCTTCTCACAATCCTTCATGGATTACCTTCCCCCCCTACCTATCTTTCCAGCCCCATTACCACAAGGATCCCTCCCTCAAGGGCCTATCCCTTTCCCTGCTCCCCATCACCTACTATTCTACCCATGATAATCCTATAAAAGGACCCCTCCCTGGACCAGCTCCTGTTATAAGTTCATTCACTCTGATCAATCACTAACCAGTTCTCTCTCACCCTGACTCTCTTAAACAGCCTTGCCTATTCCTCTACATTCGCTGATCCCCTTGCTCAGCGTTCTCTCTTCCTACTGGCCTTTTCCACCAATACACAACTCCTCCTCATCGCCTGCCCTCCCCTACAACTCATACCTTTCTCTCTGGTTCTGGTGGACCATTTTACCTCAATCTCTCATCTGAGAGCTCTCTCTCTCCTTGTTACCCACTAAAGACTTCTTTGTTCCCCTGATCCATGGTCACTGGCCTGGTTTTCTCTGCTTCTTCAGGTCAGTGCCCAATGCTGAGCACAGATGAGGTATTTTAAGTTGCCAACAAGGCTCCACCAATGCTCAAGGACACACAATGGCCTGCACAGGAACCACAGCTCATAGCTCTGCCACCTCTGGCTCCTCGCATAATGTTATGCATATATCTAGGGAATGAATAAAAGGAGGTTTCAGTCCATGTGCTGCCTCATGAGAAAATGTTGGTCTGCTCAGTTTGGCTCCACCTAGGCAATGAGAAAACTCATGGTCACTGGAATAAATGAGAAAAATTAGATGGTTCTGCCTCTACCCAGAACCACAGTAATCTTCCAAAAATGGAAACCAGATTGTGTCACTCCCCAGTCTGAAAAATTAGAAGGCTCTCTGCTGTCTTTAGGATAATGTCTGCACTCATTAGCAGGACACCCAGGATCCTCCTAGAGCCAAGCCCTATGACCTCTTGGACCTCCTCCCACTCCCAACCTCCTTTGACATCTTATACTCCAGTCACAAGAAGGAGGACTCTAAAACGTGTTATACACTCACAGCTCCCTGCTTACACTACTCCCTCAGCTTAGAATCCTGGCTCCCCTTGTATTCGAGAATCTCTGCTCACATTCCAAATGTAGCTCAAGAGTCATAGCTTCTAAGAGTAAGTCTTTCTCATTCAGTCCTCCCTCACCATGCCCGAGTGACCACTCCCTCCTGCATGTCTCAGTGCTGTATTCTATCAGAACATCTGAGACCATGTCCCTTTCCACTTCACAATCCCACTACCAAGGAGAGAGTACCTGCCTCTGCCACAGAGTAGGCCCCCAATGCAGAAGGAAAGGAAGGCTGGAGGGGACAGATACAGGGGTAAGAGGTACTTGGAACTAGTTGGGAATAGACCCTAAGAAATGCTGGTGTGGCCCCATGAGCAACTGGAGAATTAGACAGGATACTGGAGAATGATGAAGGGTCCCTGAAAAGAAAGTAAGATGAGATAGAGATCCTGGACAGGTGAGGACTGAGCTGAGAAAAGGGAAGGCATGAATTAGCTTAAACCCACATCTTGACCCAAACGCTATTCACCACTGACATATCCATGAGTACCAGAAGTGGAAGATGCCGTGTCTCTGCAAAGCTCAGGGGCAAAAGGATGATGAATCCCTCTCTGAAGGACTGGGGATAGAGCCAGGTTCTCAGCAGTCAGACTGGACTGACCTCCATGGCACTTGAAGATGTGATGTGGGAAGGGCACGGGCACTGAGAGGCAGAAACACCGAAGAGTCAAGCTGATGCCAGGGCTACCCCAACCATCTCTGGCCACTCGTATGGAAAACATTGGGAAAGGAATGGAGATGTTCTGTTAGGAGTTAATGTTGAAGCCTGAGCAGCTATTCCAAGAAGGTGTGGTCACTATCACCTCCCTCTTTTGAGGTCAAAGGATGGTCAGCCATCCAGTTGTGCCAAGAAGGGGCATAATCCAACATCTTCTCTCTCTTGGAGTTATCCAGACCTAAAGAATCTCAAAAAAGCAAAACAGATTCTGATTCAATGGAGGGAACTGGGTGATGACTTCAGATCCCACCTGAAACAGAGGCCATGAAGCCTAAAGGAAGATTTATCTGGCCATAGATGTGAGCGTGAGTACTGCTCAAGGTCAAGGGTCTTCTAACCTGACTATACATAACCTTACTGTATGTAAGGCACTGTGCTAGGCATGGAAAAGAGTGACAAAACAATGCAGAACTAGTTCTTCTCCAAAGGAGCTGCAGTCTACTAGTGAAACAGTCAAGGAACAACTCATTACATTGCAGTATAACGCCAGTATCTATGATAAGCACTCCTATTGGTTAAGCAAATGAGTATCATAATAAGGGAAAAACAGAGCACTACAGGCATCTGGGGCTTACTCCAGCCTAGACACCAGTAAAGACTTGCCTAAGAAAGTGACTTTAAAGCTGAGAAAGAATACAACTCTACTGGGACCACCCCCTTCACCATCCCTCCCTCCCTCTCATCGGATAATCCCCCACTCCTAGCTCATACAGGAGATGGAGTTCAGAGACTGGGGAACATCCTCCAATATACAAAATTACTGATGTCAGCATTTGTTCTTTTCTCTTCTTCAGCCTAAAACCAACTTCTTCATCTACCATGTGGATCTTCCCTTTCATGTCTTTCCAGGAATTGTAAACCACTGTTTCTTCATTTTCTCTTTTATATAATAAAATTCTTCTCAATGAGATCTATCTCAGCTTAGAAACAGAATCTTTCTTAACCCAACATTCATCCAGCACCCTTGCTGCTCTCTTGTCTGCCCTGAACAGGCCAACTTCTCCAAAGAGTTGTCTCTACTCACAGTTGCCATGCCCTCATATCTCACTGTCACAGTTCTCACTCCTTTCCAATCCTGCTTCCACTCCCAAAAAATCTGTCACAGCTCCTACTAAGATCAACATGATCCCTAGGTCATTTCACCCAGCAGACACTTGGTTGTCCTTTCAGTAGCATATGACACCAGGGACCTCACATCTGACTTTCACCCATGGCATCTACTCACTATAAAGCTGGGCTTTCTTCCTATATTTACTGGATGGTGGCTTTTTAGACTCCTCTGCTGGCTCATCTTCCTCCCAGCCATGACAGGCTGCAGCTTTTCCTGGCTTACCCTATGCTCTTTTCTTCTCACCAGACATTCATTGCAGATAGAAGTGAATATTCAGTAATGACTGGACTTCCAGTTATCATCAATACACTGATGAATTCCAAACTGACCTCTCCATTTCAGACCCCTTAACTGAGCTCCAGACACATACAATTGACTTTCATTTAACACTTCCACTCAGAACCAACATGCCGCCATGTTTTTCTCAAATCAACATGCCACCATGTTTTTCTCTCCACACCCTAGCTGGTCCTCTCTCAGGATTCTGGCTAATGGAATATGACCACCCATCCTGGTTGCTCAAACCAGAAGTAGGGATACCATACGTTGACACGCAGTCTCCATCATTCCCCATATTCAGTCCACCTTCAAATACTGACACTTTTCAAGAAAAATGTCTGGACTTTATTATTTTCTACATTCACTTCCTTCAAAAATCTACAAAAAGAATCGAGGTATTAAGATCAAAATTCTTAATATGTTCTAAACAGTCCTGCTTAGTATGGACTCTAGCTTCTTCAGATTTGGCACTCTGCTCTGCAGCCTCACTAGTCTTCTCTAGATTCTTAGAAGACATTACCTTCTTTAGAAGGTGTTTGCATATGACTTCCCTTCTCCTGGAAACGTCCTCCCCTACCTCTCAGCCTAAGTCCTACTCATCCTTTATATCTTAGTTCTAATGTCATGCTTTCAAAGGCTTCCTTGACCCTCTCTCCCTACACCCCAGGTCACTTGAGCTTGTGCTCTTCAATGTTCTCAAAGCACCATACACCTTCCCTTCATGGTGAAATTACAAATTGAATTTGTAATCTCATTCTTTTTTATTTCCCTCCTAGACTGCCCACTCCATAGGGACAAGATCTTGTGTATTTTGCTCATAATTCTACACTCAGGTCCAGTTTACATCAGGTGTTTAAAGCATATCTCTTGAATAAATAAATGATTAGGTACGTGTCTCCTAAAGGATTGTACTAGATGCTGTGTTGAGAACAATTAAAGGGAAGTAGGCAAGAAGGTATGCTCTTTGAGGAGACAAGAAAAAAAAAGAGTTGTGACCTGGATCTATGTCTGGTAGCAGTGAAATGAATGGGTTTGAAGATTATTTAAGTAGCAGATGTGGCGGAACTTGGTGATGTCAGATGTTGAAAGTGAGTGTTTAAGTCAGAGTGCTACCCAAGATTACAGCTGCGGAGATGACTGGAAAGTAGCTGTTTCTGAACTGAAGGAAGAATCGATGTGGAAGTTAGGTAGAGTGGGTAGAAGCTCCCCAAAATCTAAAGGCAGGAGGAGGAGGAAGCAAATGAGATTGAAAGAAGCAGCAGTACCATAGGAGAGAAACCAGGAAAATGTTTCAAGGAGAATAAGTTGACACACATCACTGAATATTACAACAAGGTACCAGGGATAACAGCAAAGTGTCGACTGGCTGCTAGGAGGTCTCTGGTGACCTTGGCTTAAGTAGTTTCAGTTGGTGTCAGGGGAGGAGATGGAGTGGAGTAGTTTTAAGAATGAATGGGACGTGAGGAAACGACTGCAAATGTAGACAATGTTTTGACTTTGAAGAGAGGAGAGATATGCTGGGATATGCTGACGGGGCTCGGAATTCAAGAAAAAGCACAGGCAGATTCAAAACAGGTTCGGAACAAGCTCTGATTTGACGCTGGGAAAACTGCTCCTAACGAGTGCTCCTGTGAGTACTAGGCCTCCAGGCTGAGCTGCAAACACAGCCGGCCCCAGGGCACACCCCTCGGTCGCTGAGGGCCACTGAATGCGGCTTGACAGATCCTAGGCTTGGGACCCTGCAAGAATCCCAGCGGCCTCTCAGCCATTCCCACTCCTCACCCCCTTCCAGCGCCTGACCTCCCTTTCTCCATCCCCACCCCCATCCCCCACCGCCCCGGTTTTGCGCCCCCTCTACGCGCCCGCTACTCACCCCCCAGGCGCAGGAGGTAAGGTTCGAGCAGGGGGCAAAGTGAGGACAGAGGTGGAGCCTATCAGGCGAGGCCAGGAGGGCGGTCAGAATGCAAACGGTGAGAGGGCCGCCCGTGGGGCTGGGGCCTGGCGGAGGGACCCGTGCCGCCGCGAGGAAGGGGCCTCGGGGTCCACTGTCGCTGGGAGTCGGGATCGGGTCGCTGGGGCTGGTTCCGGGCAGGGGCAGCTCCTACCTGCGCTGGGAGTCCCCAGGCCCAGGTGGCGAAGGTAGCTCAGGCTGCGGGGCTCGGATTCCGCGGCGGCTTCTCCATCACAACATCCCCCGCCCAGGAGCGCGCGGGCGCGGGGCCGCGCCCCAAGCGGCGGAGGCGCGCGCGGGGGCGGGGGCGGGGCGCCATTTTGGGCCGGGCGCGGGCGCGCGAGCCCCTGGGGGCGGCCCTTGCCGCAGCTGACCGGAGGGCCGCCCCCCCCCCCCACCACCACCGAATCTGTCTTCCGGAACCCAGCTGACCTAACCGACTCGCTAGTCGCCGTTCCTGCACCCGGTTCCCCGGGCCCCAGAGCTTAGCTCCAGCCCCTACCGACCCCTGCCCCGTCCGATCCCGCCCTCCAAGACCGGGCCGCAGACTCACCTTGCATGCCCGGGGGACCCTGGCCCTGCACCGCCAGGGGCGACGCACGGACGAGGTGGGAACCGGAGCGACAGTGGCCGTGCGGGGGCCGCGGCCACGCGGGGAGGGGCCGAGCGGGGAGCCTGCTCCGCTCTTGCGGCAACCCTCCCTGACGTCCTGGTGGCGAGGCAATGAGGACACGGCGTAGGTGATAATAATAGCTCGTTTTTATTGACCGCTTACACTGTGCCAGGCTCCGTGTTAAACTCTTTATATGCGTCCATCTTCACATCAGCCCTGTGAAGCTGCCGCTTTTATTTTCCTCAGTTTTCAAAGGCAGATGCTGAGATTTAGAAAGATAAAACGACTTGCCTGCAGTCACAAGTAAGTGATGAAATCAGATTGAAACCCAGATGTTTCTTAACACCCTATCTCTGCAATTGAACATAAAGCTGCGACACCAAGGCCTTGCCCATGTAGAGAATAAATTGCTCCCCCGTAGAAGTTCACAGGAGGAAAGGAAGGGAAAATTTGCATGAAAAGTGTGAAGGAAGGAATGACAGGTGCAATTATTTATGCAGACGCCCTTGATAGTAGGGTAGTTCCCCGTGGACAGATCAGTGACCCAGAGGCCGTCAAGGACAATGAGGGGAAATGTGGCTCATTTCCCTCTAAGACAGAGATTTTAATTTATTAAATCTGCTAATATATTTGAGCAACTGACTCCTGATGTCCCTCAAGGTACCTAATCTAAAGGTGTCCAAATATAAATTCATTATTTGATCCCATTTATTGGCATTATAAGAAGTTTCATTGGGGTGGAAAAAATAACCCTCCCAACACACACACACTGCATACAGCTCCAGTTTTTACCGGTGAAATGCACCACTACCTACTGACTTTCCTGAGCTAAAAGGCTCAAGATAATTTTCAACTATTCCTTCACTTGAAGTAAGGTGAACAAAATTATAGTGAGCTTTTATTATGAAACATTTCAAATATATACAAAAGGAAACGGGACAATATAACAAAACCTCATGTTCTCATCACTCAGTTTCAACGATTATCAACTAGCCAAGAGTTTATTAGGATTTAATGAACCTTTGTGATATATGAACCATGTTTCAGGTCTCAAATTAGGTCCTATGGATGCAAAGAGGAATCAGATTTAACTATAACTCACCTGGAGAGATGACATCTGAACTTAGTCCTTGGAAAATTAGTAAAAGAGTTACCTAGAATTAGAAAATTGGTCTCGTGTATCTAGTCTCTTTCAACAAATTAGTATCTGAGGCACTGTCCTTGGTGCTAGAAAACATGAAGAAATAAGATGTAGCCTCTGCCCTCAGAAATTTGAATAATGGTAAAGAGACAATAAATATGATCAGAAATGTGATGAGTATTCCGAAATTGTACAGGTCACTACATGAGTGGACTAAATTTGGAAGAAGGTTTGAAAAGCCTTTCATAAGGAAATGAGTCTTATGTGAGGGGTAGGGATGAAGGAGGTAGAGGTCAGCTAGGAGAAAAAAATATTTTGAGTCAAAGGAAAAACACAAGAAGGCCAGTACCAGTGTGCTAGTGGGGAAGAATGACATAAGATAAGTTGGAGAGGTGAATAGGTACCCAATCAAGGACAGTCTTGTGTGTTAGGGTTTTGGACTTTATTCTAAGGGCAGTGGCAAGTCATGAAAGGATTTGAGGCATGCTCACCCTAGCATTTTTTTAGACCCATTGCTAATTGGAGCCTAGAAAAGAGAGCAAAATTAAGAAATATGGAGATCAGTTAGGAGGCAATTAATGGAATCTAGGGGGGATATGACTATCATCGGAAAACATGGGTGAAAAAAACTGCATAAGTTTAATAAATATTCAGGAAGTGGAATTCACAAAAATTAGCAGTTGATTAATTGATTATGTAAATGTATAGAAATAGATGACTTCCTATTTATGCTTGAGCAAATGAAAAAACTCCAGATATACCACTTATTTACAGATAGCACATCAGAATACATGTCACCTCAATTCATTAAGTAGGATGACTGTAATAGAAAATCTCTTTGGGTAACAAGAGATACACAGATGGAACAGTGAGGGTGGGAAAGCAAGAGTCCAATTAGCTAAGCAGCAAAAATGAAAGTGTGCAGTTCTCAGTGCAGTTTGACCCATACATAATCTGAATTCCTGATCTCTTAGGTCTGCAGAGCTTCATGAGTCAACTTGTGCTCTTTGACCATCCTTTCTTTACTATATCTCTTCTCCTATGATGTTGACTCCATGGTCCAAAGAGAACAATACCCTATAAACAATCCTAGGTGCAATATAGGAGTCTGACCAAGGTAGATTTCTCTGAGGCAGCAATCTTTAAAATTATTACACTGACTATCAGGAAAAACTTGAATTAGAAGCAAGTCCATCCAGAGTTACTTACCAAAAGAACTGGCTTTATGCAGTTTTGCTTAATACACCTGTCAGCATTAGCAGGCAATTGGTAGCCAAGTCACCTATATGGAAGAGTTAAGCTTTCATCCTTATTAGCAGTAAGAGCTTTTTCAATCACTCCATTTAAGTATTGCTTTGATAGTGTAATTTTTCTTGTAGTTGAGCCTATAAACTCTCTTCTGGATGGAAAAATCTATAAGGAGTAAAATCCTACACATTACATGGCATGGAATCTGTAAGTCAAATTCTAGCTTGGGGAAGGATTTCCTCAACACCTTTCTTCAACAAGACTCTTGTAATAAATTCCCAAGAACACTGCATAGAATGAGAAGAAAAAGGACTGAAGCTGAACTTTGAGACTGTCAGCATTTGAGAAGCCAATAGAGAAAAAAAAGATCAAGAAGAAAGTCAAAAAGAAACAGAAGGGTTAGAGAAGAATCAGGAGACAGTAATGTCATGGAAGAAATCCAAGGGAGGAAATCGTTTCAAAAAGGAAGAAGTGGTCAAAGGCATCAAATGTAGCAAAGATTTCCAATAATGTCAAGAAAGAAAAATGACCTTTTGAATTTGGAATCATGGAGGTCATGGATCCCATATGATTCATTCCACCAGAAAATGAGAACAGGAGTCACAGTGCAATGAATTGAGCAAATGGAAAATGAAGAAGTAGAAAAGCTGCAGAACCTCTTTTGAGAGATTTGAAAGAAAGAATCCAGTAGTTGGAAAGTGATATGAAAGTTTCTGGTTTTGTCTTTCTTAAGATTTAAACATGGACTTAAACTAGAAAAACATACCAGTTGAGTAGATGAATTTGAAAATAAAGAGAAGATGAAAGATGGAGTGAGTTCTTGAAAGTGATGAAAGGAGGTGGAATCATGGGGGAAATGAAGAAGTTGTTGAAGCAATGGGATTGGGATGAAAGGATAGGTGGCATAATTGCTACTGTGAGAATAAGCAAGAGGTTGAGTTATTCATTGACAAGTGAGATCAGTATTTTCAAAACCTCTAAATTGAAGAAAGAAAGGAGGATTGAATGGAGGATAAGATAAGCCCTACAAGATAAGTCACAAAAGATTGTAGCTGCCATTATCATCTGCCTAGAATCTGGTTTCCTTTAATTGGTAATAGCACATCAGTTTCCTTTGAAGACCCAACTCCTCATCATTCTATTTCTGTGTCATCCAGATGGGAATCAGTTCAGTTCCCCAAGCCACTCATTGTTGGACTGCCAATCCAGGATGGGCCCATCAGCATCAAAGTGATCAATTCACAGATGGCACAGGACTAAATTCTAGACAGTGAAAGACAGATCCAGGAATTATTGAGGGAAAAGGTGGTAGTAGAATGTAACCTGGATGAATATCTTCACACTAGAAAGGATAAAGACTGCCTGAAAATGTAACCAATTCAGAGCAAGAAGAGCTAAAGTGTGGAGAGAGATAGTTACCTAATAATCCTTTTCTTTTCTTTTTTTTTTTTTTTTTTTTTTTTGAGAGGGGGAACTACTGCTGGTAGTTTATTTTTTTTTCTATTTATCCATCTCTATTTTTTAAACTTATTTATATATAAATTTCACATCTTTGTAATCCCAGGGATTCACACACACCCCACCCTCCTCACCGTTTCCCCCCTTTCCCCCTGCCCCAAGTTGTATGTTTCAGTTTGATGGTTAGCTTGTTTTGACTTTTCCTCATATATTTTTTTCCTATATCCCATATATTAGTGAAACCATTTGGTTTCTGTCTTTTTCCTTTTGACTTGTTTCTGCTAATATGATTTCTTCTAAGTACATCCATGTTATAAAATCATCAAATTTGCCATTTTTAATTGATGAGTAATATTCTATTGTGTATGTATACCACATCTTTTTCATCCAGTCATCTGTTTTGGGACATTTAGGTTGCTTCCAAGTTCTTGCAATTATAACTAGTGCTGCAGTAAACATCTGAGCACAGGTGTCCCTTTGTACCCACATTGAGGTCTCTTTTGGGTAGATTCCCAAAAGAGCAATCGATGGATCAAATGGCAGTTCCATTTTCATTAATTTGAGGGTCCTCCACACAGCATTCCATAGTGGTTGGACAAGTTTACATTCCCACCAGCAGTGTAAAAGTGTTCCTTTCTCTTCACATCCATGTCAGCACTTTTTGTTGCCTGTTCTTTGGATGGGGGCCATTCTTACTAGTGTAAGGTGGTATGTCATTGTGGTTTGATTTGCATTTCCTTATTGCTAGTGATGATGAGCAATTTTTCATGTGCCTGTTGGCCATTTGTATTTCCTCTTTGGAGAAGAGTCTTTTTAGCTCTTCTCCCCAGTTTTTGATTGGGCTTCTTGTTTTGCTTTTGTTTAGTTGTGTGAGTTTCTTGTGGATCTCGTTATTAAACCCTTATCACTCTTGTGGAGGGAAAAATTTTTTCCCATTCAGTTGGGCTTCTTTTTGTTTTTCTTGTTGTATCTTTTGCTGTACATAAGCTTTTTAGTTTGATGTAGCCCCAGCTGTTTATGTTTTCCTTCATTTTTTTTGCCATCTGTAGATGTGTCCAGAAAGGGATTTCTGAATTGTAATTCATGGAGGGTTTTGTCCAAGTTTTCCTCTATGTATGTTATGGTTTCAGGTCTGACATCTAAGTCTTTTATCGATTTTGAATTGGTTTTTGTGCATGATGTGAGAGAGTTGTCTTGACCCATTTTTTTGCATGTCTTAGTCCAATTTTCCCAGCACCATTTATTGAAGAGGTTATCTTTGTTCCAATGTAAGTTTTTCACTCCTCTGTCAAAGATTAGTTGACTATATATAATGTGTGGTTTTATTTCCAGGCACTCAATTCTGTTCCATTGGTCTGATTGTCTGTTTTTGTGCCAGTACCAAGCTGTTTTAATTATTATGGCTTTGTAGTATAGTTTGAGGTTTGGAATTGTAATACCTCCATTCTCTTTTTATCTGGTCAGGAAGGCTTTTTGTTATTCCATATGAATTTTAGTAATTTTTGTTCTGTCTCTTTAAAAAATGTCATTGGGATTTTTATCAGGATTGCATTGAATCTATAGATTGCTTTTGGTAGGATGGCCATTTTGATGATATTAATTCTTCCAATCCATGAGCAGGAAATGTCTTTCCATTTCCTTATGTCTTCTCCTATCTCTTTTAGCAGTGTTTTAAAGTTTTCTTTGTATAGTTCAGATACCTAATAATCTTAATTTGCAATCTCTGTTTACTACTGCTTAATTTCCTTTTCACTTACACTACTTTTGATACTGGGCAGGGCCAGAAACAGCTGTAATGAGCCCTCACTGAAATAGTTCAATCAGCCATGGGAGTGAAAAATAGTCCAATCAGACTCTAGGGTGGAGCATCCTGAGGGTGGGTTTAAGCCAAGTCAGAGAGGGTACACACCAGCCTCCAAGAAGAACTGCTTCAACTGCCAAAAATGGGTGGGATCCAGTCTCCAAAGCATGCACTCCAGTCTCTAAGAATTGTTTGAGCCTCTCAGGCAACTGTTCCAACCCCAAAGAGGGAAGGCCTCCATTCCTGGCCTCCGAAGAAAAAAAGAGCAGCTGCATCCAGCAGCCAACCACTGAGGAAGAGAAGCCAAGACCCTTGCAGAGACTAAGCCTCTAGTCCTGTCTCTGACATTGCCTAATGGGAGCAGCATAGGCCTTGGGCCTGAAGTCTCTAAGAAGTGATTGTTGGGGGTGCAGTCCTAGTGAACACTCCTGCTGTCCAGCACTCCTGCTGACAGGTTACCAGAACTCTTGCTTGCCTGGTGAACACTAACTGGGTGAGGTAGCTGACTCATAGTGGCTACATTAAGCTTTTTGTTTTCCCTTGTAAAATAAACTTCATGGTTGTTGGAATCTGAGGTCTCTTATAATTGTGTGCACGGGTGGAAAAGCCCACAGTGATCTGACCTGTATCAGGCACACGTCACTTGACTCAACCAAAGCCCTTGCTTTTTTTTCTCTCCCTGTTAAATAGTTTTGGTGCCCAGTTTCACTTCGAGTTGGTTTTATCACTTGCAATCAAGAGTTATGATGGCCAGGTGTGGTGGCGCACACCTATAATACCAGTGCTGGGAGGTTGAGGCCAGGGATTCCTTAAGTCCGCAGGTTTGAGACTACCCTGGGCAACATAGTGAGACCTAGTCACTAAAAAAAAAAAAAAAAAAGACAGCGTTATGATGAATACATGTGGCAGATATGACCTGATAGACTCATCCCCATATTTTCTCATATAATTTTTCCTAGACCAACAGGACTGGAAGCCTGAAACCATATTTCTGAAACTCCCCCATCATTTCTAGATAGGTCCTGTCAATGGGAACCCTCACTTGAAGTCTAAAGGTGGGAGGCAGGAGGCAGGGGACTCCCTTCTGCTTCTGGCATTGCCTCTGGCAACATTCAAGCCAAAGTGAATGCAATTTTACAATTGTCAGTATCACAGGCTTCAGTTCTATGGAGATTAACATCAACAGTCAGTGCAAATTTGTGGGCTCCTTGATCATTGGACAATACCTTTCTTCAATTTTGCTCCTCTAAACCAAGATTTGTAGTTGCCTCTAGGTCTCTAGGTAACCCAACTTTCATTGGTAAACTTCTCCTCCTTTCCTCCCCCACAATTTTGTCAGGAATTCTTGCATTGAATCATCTTTTTTTGTTTTTTGAGACTAGGTCTTGCAATTTTTGCCCATGGAACTGCAGGCTCACGTTGCCTGGGGTGCCACAGACTCAAGCATTCCCCAACATCAGCTTCCCATGTAGCTGGAATTACAGGCTCACACCACCATGCCAGCTATTTTTTTTTATAATTAATATTTTTTATTTATATATAAATTTCACAACTTTGTAATCTCAAGGGTTTGCCCCCCCCTCCCTCCCCTCCCTTCCCCCCCTTTCCCTCCTGTTCATAGTTGTGCGTTTCATTTTGGTGCTTAGCTTGTTTTGACTTTCCTCAAGGCTTTTATTTATTTATTTATTTATTTTTCACTATATCCCTTACATTAGTGAAACCATTTGGTTTCTGCCTTTTTCTTTATGGCTTGTTTCTGCTAATATGATTTCTTCTAAATGCATCCATGTTGTTATGAAGTCATCCAATTTGTCATTTTTAATTGATGAATACTATCCCATCGTGTATATATACCACAATTTTTTCATCCAGTCCTCTGTTTTGGGGCATTTAGGTTGTTTCCATGACCTTGCAATTATAAATTGTGCTGCAGTAAACATCCGGGTACAGGTGTCCTTTTGTACCCACATTGAGGTCTCTTTTGGGTAGATTCCCAGAAGAGCAATTGCTGGGTCAAATGGTAGTTCCATTTTCAT
>PVHY01011451.1:0-47978 GCA_004024945.1 Uropsilus gracilis
TGCCTTCCCTACAAAGTCCCTGCTGTAACCCTCAGGCAATGGTTGGGTTGACAACGAGGATCTTCCCTGTGTAATAGACTGGAGGTCGGTATTTATTTTTCTGTCTTGGCATTCTGTTTATTTATGTATCTCATCTCTTTTACTATTACTTCTGCACTTATTGCACAATTATTATGTGTCAGACACTGTGTTAACAGCTTCTATGCATTATTTCAGTTGATCTTCACATGTCTGTATGAGGGAGGTATTAGCATTTCCCCTTGGAAGATGGCATAATATAGCACTAAAGTCTGTCACGCAGCTTGGGTTTACATCCTGGCTTCATCCCTCCCTGACCACCTGGGACAAGTTATATAACCTACCCAAACATCCGCATCCTTCTTTGTGTGGGGATATGAATATGGGTTTGATAATGGTATCCATCTCTGGTCATTGTTCTGAGTTTTAAAGTTGTCCTGAATTTTAATTAAGTAAGTACAAATGCGCAGAACACCATCTGCCAGCCAGCAATGTTAGTCACTGTGGTTAGCAAATGAGACCAAATCAGTAAAACTGAAGGATTTTACCTAGCTTGTAACTTGCAAGAGTGGGATTCCAATCTGTCCAGCTACCAAAGCCAACGATGTTGCTTCTGATGCTTAACCTCTAGGCTATCATATCTCCTTCTGAGCAAGCTGTGATCTCCTCGAGGGGAGGCACATGCCCTCTCTCTATTATCCATGTGCCCAGCAAAGTGCTTTGTGTACTCTGGGTGCTCCATTAACATTAAGTGAATGATTCTGATATAATTTAATGTATATTTTCTACATTTATCATTTATGCCAAGACTGGTCCAAAGCAAGATAACCATAAAATCAACAGCTACAAAAGTAACCAAAAACCCACCTACAGTCTTATGGAATTATACTCTTAGACACTTGTCTCCAAACACATTAGAAACTTTTACCCTCCATATTCTTCAGAACACCAAGACAAAGGTAACAAGAATTATCTCTATTTTGCAGTTGGGGAAATTTGGAAGCAGAGGAAACTGGGCACTTTGCCTGGGAACTGAAAACAAGACTCGGTGCAGCTGGGAGCCGTCTCAACCGTCTCTAGAATCAGGATTACGTGTTCCAGATCGCCTTTCCAGGCACAGGATGAGATGACGTGACATCCTTTTGCCTCAGACAATGGGATGTTTTCCATAGCCAAGGTCTAAAGAGTGAGCAGTCTCCTGAGACCCAAGATCAGAGGCGTGGGCTGTCTTTGACTTTGCTTTGCCTCTGTTTCTGCACAAAGACATAAGGAGAGCTGAGAAGTGTGAGATGTGGGTACTGATTTTTCAACAGCTCTGGAGAGCCTTGGGCTTGGTAAACCACTGCAGGATAAGTAGGGCAAGAATTTCTGAAGTGTTTGTCAGGGTTTGCAAAAAAAAGAGATTTTTCTTTGGAACCCCAAAATATTAGCTTTTTATTCAAACAAGCATTCCTCATTCAAGTTAGCTTTATGAGACTGATTTAAGATAATTATATCAATTTAATGAGAGTGTAGAGAAAGTTTTAGCTAGAGGAAAAAGGATTTGACAAGCAAATTTTTTTCTAATACTGAAAGTAACACCTTTCAAAATGATTAAGATATAATTTCTTGCAGAAAACTATGTTTATATCAAAGAAATAGTTGAAGTAAACTAAATTTATCTCTTACTTGGGAATACTTAGTTTATCTGTAGATGGCAAAGCTTAAGAATTTTGACACTCAGTTATACTGGATTTTTTTCCTAGATCTTCTAAATCTATGGTTCTATTAAAAAGATGAATTGTATTTCTTATACTAGATCAAAGAGAAAGAAGTTTTTCAAATCAAAGGATTCTAAGATGTTTTCCCGTATGGATTTATTTTGAGAATGTTCATTGGCAAATGTTCAAACTCATTGTTTCTGTAACTGCCATTTTAAAAATAGTTTACAACTTACAAATCTGAGGACAATAACCATACAAAAAGCACCTAACAGATGGAGTTGTAGATCAGGTCTAAAAAAAAAAAAATTCAAAGTTTAAGTGTGATAGGAGCACAATAAAGAGGCTATTAGATTACTGCTCATGAACTGACACCCACAGAATCAGCATGGTGCAGCAGCAGGGTCTAAGGAAAGCTAACATCAAACCTTTCAGTGTTAGGATTCCCTTTGAGAACCTGATGAAAGTGTGGGCAAGTTTCTGAAATCCATCTATGATTTCTACTTAGGGGTTCCATGAAATTGACAGCTCCTGATTCAGGATAAGGTTTGGAGACAATTAAGCAATCTTCAAGCAGCTAATTAATAATTTTGTTATACTCCAGGTAGTATGAAAGAAATATTCTGCCTACTTGGAGTAAAAAAGATGAGCTATACACTCACTGTCAGGAGAGGGGCTGATATTTTTGAAGCAGTGCTGAGGCTCAGAAGGAAGTGACTACAGATGAAGGAAAGCTGCAGTAGGAAAAAGAATAGCTATAATTATCTTGGCCAGCACCTGGCCTGAGGACCTCTTCTTTGCTTATTCCACAGGTCAATTTGTTATTGCTACTGTAACAAATTACTGCAGGCTGCATGGCTAGTCCAACAAAAATTTACTTCATGGTTTCTTAGACGAGAACATCACCTATTCCAACATCAAGGTGTCACATTGGTTTCTTCTGGAGATTATCCATGACTTGTACTGACCATCTTCTCACTGTGTCCTCATGTGATCTTTTCTCTGTGCTGTGCGTGCACCCCTGGTATCTCTCCCTCTCCTTGAGAGTACACCAGTCCCATCCTAAGATCTCATCTAACATTGATTACCTTTTGAAAATTTCCATTTCCAAATCCAGTAATGCTGGGGTTGGGGGGTGGGGTGGGTGGGAGGACTTCAACATTTTATTTTTTTTTTTGCCATTGAAACATTTATTTTATTAAAAGTTCATTTCTGGAACAGAATTTATTTTAGAATGGAGAACTGGAGAATAAACAAATTGAATGCATTTGTGAATACGAATATAGTTAAATGTGTAAAATGCTTTCTCAAAATGAGCATATATGGAAATATATTAGCTAAGATATTAGTATTTTTGCTTGTCAACCTACTAGTTAGGGCAAACAGCTGGACATGCTTCCTTTTCTAAAATTAGAACAGATTATTTTATAAAACCAAACTTCAAATCACCAGATCAAATTGTAGAAAGTGTATACAAGAATTTTGTTTGGGTTTCAGTTTCATCAGTTTCTTCTTTCTTAATCTGTGTAACTTCATAAATGTCAAGCCTGTTTTTTGTTTCTTTTTTATATTTTAATGTATTTATTTATTTTTTTAATATTAAATGATTAATTTTTATATAAATTTCACATCTTTGTAATCCCCAGGGGGACTTCAACATTTGAATTTGTGGGATGGGGGGCACAGTTCAGTCCGTAAAACCCCATATAATTTTTATACCTGAATATTTATACCTGTTTGTTGGGGCCCATACTCATTTTTCAGTTCTAGCTTAGTTGCTCACCTTTACCTATTCAGTCTCTCCTTTTTCCCAGCACCACAGGCATATTCTGACACTGAACAATTTCAGGTTGGTCTTTTAACTCGGTCTTGGTTATTAATGCCCCCTGGTCAACGCCAATTGTGGGTCCTTTCAGCTGTCTACACTAGCTACCCTTTCCCAATCAGCTTTTCTCCGAGTGTCCTCTTTTCCTCTCGATGGATTTAAGCAGAGGCTTTACTCATAGGAAGCCACTAATAAGTAAGAGAGTAGCAAAATAAGCATAATGTTTTCCTCAGTATAACATACTAATAAAATTCACTGCTATTTTCTTATAGTAATTACTCCCTAAGGGAAAAAAGTGAAAATAAAAGAAGAAAGGTTGGTTAGGACTAGGTGAACTTTGTGTGTCATGTTAACTGGTTTGATCTTTATTCTTGAGGTAAAAGGGTGCTCTGGAAGGCTTTCCCTTTGAAAAATATAAAGAGTAAGAAGGAAAAAATATAAAATACTATGAGGACATGTTATGCTGCAATAACAAACCCCAAATATCTGGAGTTTACAGGAAAGGTTTATTTTTCATTCATGGTGTGATGCCCTTTTCTTCCTTTCTAAGCCTCATTATAATAATAAATTCATTTTTTTCCTTCTGAGTTCTCTCTAGAATTACCTTTAACATGTGTACTTCTAGCAACATTTGGTTCATGACTGTATGTGTGTGTATAAACATACATATATAATCTCTCTCTCACCAGACTTCTCTTTATGAGCCCTAATCAGAGATTTCTTTTATGTCCATATTTCTACTAATAAATATCTTTTTCTATAATGTCCTTTAAAATACTTCCAAACTTTTCCCATTATCCAAACCCAAAGCCACTTCTACATTTTCAGGAGCTTGGAATTAGGAATTTGAAGTATAATATATATTTAGTACTAAAATGTCAATTAGTTTTTAACAGTTGCCATAACATTTTACTGAAAATTGAGTAGCTTAAAGCAATAGGAATTTATTTTCTCAAATTCTGGAGACTCGGTCTGAAATCAAGGTGGCAGCAAGTACATGTTCCTTAAGATTTTATGACCGGGCATGATGGCGCATGCCTGTAAGTGGCAGCCTAGGAAGCTATGGACAGGGCCAGGGATTGCAGTTTGAGTCCCACTGGGGGCACATAGGAAGGCCAGGTGCCCCCAAAAACATAGCTGGGTGTGGTGGTGCCCGCCTATAATCCCAGCTACCTGGGAAGCTGAGGCTGGGTATTGCTTGAGTCTATGGTACCCCAGGCAACGTGAGCCTGCAGTTCCACAGGCAAAAAAAGTGAGACCTAGTTTCAAAAAAAAAATTTTATGATAGAATTCCTCTTGATCACTTCCTAGTTTCTAACAGTCTTTAGCATTCCTTAGTTTATGACTGTTTTATTCCCAGTCTCTACCACTATCATTACATGGTCTTCTTTCTCTTTATGTCTCTCCAAACTTTCTTGTGTCTCCTTTTCTCTTTTTATGAGGATACAACTATTGACTCTAACCTCCCCATCAAGAATGACTTTGTCTTAATTACACCTGTAAAGACCTTACTTTCAAATTAATTCAATTCAACCCTTTACAATGTGGGTTGCAGATTTGACTCTAAACTTATGTTTGAACAAAGGAATGAGGATTAGTGACAAATTTCATAATACAAAATTAATTCAGAGAAAAATGCAGCAGTATGTAGTGTACTCTAACATGTCTTTAAAACATTGAGTTTCTGTTTGCTGTTTCTACAACATCCTTGGGTGAATAAGTAACAGAAAGAGCTAAAATCCAAGTCAGTAAAAAAATTCTGTAAGAGAGTGATAGATGTTTTATAATAGCTTGGTTTTTATTCTTCAATACTGATGTTAACAGAACTTCAAAAAAAATTGTAATTGCAATTTGCAATTAAATTCTGATGTCTGTCCTCTGGGTATAGTATGAGCTCACTGAATAAATGTGGATGTGTGTGAGGGATGAGTGGGCTTGGTCCTCCAGGAGACGCCAAGGACTTCTTGGGAAAAACTTATTTTCAGGGAAGCCAGGCAGACGGGATTAGTCATTAAAGTGGTGGAACAGTTTATTTTCTTTATATTAGACCCCAGAGCAGCTGTAAATGGACTCAAATGCTTTTTGAAAACAGAGGGATTCTGAGTTCATATGGAGCAAGTTATGTTTGAAGTTTGACAATCTGGGGCCTACGCAACCCTGCTTTTGAAATCATATGACTCAGTGTAATGAAAAACACAACAGCCTTTGTTGTATGGATGTGTTCAGAGAAAATGGGACTACTCTGGATCTCTGGCTCCAGTCCTGGGCAATAGCACATAGACACTTTAGATCTTAGTGTGATGGTGGCGGTTGTATTGATTGGTAATGACAGTGCTCAATAGGACAGAGTGTCTGGTAAGTTTGGTGGTATCTGGCAGTGTCAGTAATACCCACAAAGGTAGTGTTATCTGGAAAACTAATGGAGCTCAATAGAACAGGGCCAATGCTAATAAGAGGTGGCCTAGTCACTTATATTGTAGAGTAGGGCCAGCCTCGTCTAGCTTCCCAGACACTGGCTGCTCCCAGAGGAATCACGGCAAGAGTAAAGAGGCATCATGTCATACCTGGAAATCTGGCAACACATGAGAAATCCCTGTGGTCATCAGGAAAATGATAATTATGCCAAACTGTAAGGTAGAGGGCTGAGTTTAAAGAGAAGAGTTGAGTATCAAAGTAAAGCTACAGTGTCTGAGGGAGGAAAGGGGAGATAGTTTCTTGTATGTGTTCTAGTTTATGATAAAATTTTGCACTAGTATGTAGGAGTTGACTTTTCATTTAGTGGTCAAGAGCTCAGTCTCCTGTTTTTGTATTCCTAAACTCCTTCACAATAGCAAGAAATTTCTCTCCCTTCCTCCCTCTCCTTTCTTTCTTTATTATTTCTCTGAAAAGTTTTAATCTCCACTGAAAATTTTCAAAAGAACCTGGCATGATGGTCATTTGGCTATGAAGACAAATTATACACACACACTACATAATATAGAGCTTTGGTACAGATTGGGTAAATTCTAAGTTAAAAGATACTTAGAGCTAAAGTTTAGTATCTACCATTTATTTATGGCTTCAATCTTCCCTTAGAACCTTCCTATCAGGAGCCAGGTTATCAAGGGATACAATAAAGTCCTGATAGGATCTTGCTAATCACTTGCTAATTTTACCACCCTTCAATCTGGATTACACCACTCTAGCCCTTGGAAAATGAAGTACATATTCAAATCTTTTTTTTTTCCCCCAGCAGAGAAAGTATGGTAGAGAGTGGATAAATCATCAAGCAGATCTGGATTTAACTTACAGTTCTGGTGTGATCTTGGATAAACTGCTTAATCTTTTTGGGTCTCCATGTCCTTACCTGTCAAATGAAGCTGACAGTAACACCTACCTCCTAAGGTAATAGATGATGTTTGTTAAGTGCTTTGTTCAACACCTGACTGGAATAAGGCTCAACTAATGATGATAATGACGCCCAGGACTACCACAAAAACCACCTACTAGGAAGTGGAGCACAGTAGGTGACTGTCAGGAAGCCTTCTGTGATTGGAATCTAGACGCCACCTCTTTTCATATAAACTGCTAAGAGACTCTGTGAGGGATGGCAACTTTCAGGCACAGGGATGAAGCATCTATTTAGTCAAGCTCTGAAAACATAACAGCTGCTGGCATCATTCCCCAGGGGCTGATGTCTTTGTCTTTTCTTAGCCATAAACCTCCGTGAGGCTGGGGTTGAGGATCACTATGCAAAAGCTCTGTAGCTGCTTTCTCATTCCCACCTCAACTGAGAACGGACACACAGCCCAGGCCTTCTCGTCGCTTGAACCAAGCAGAAGGCAGTGAAACATCTTTATTTGTGTGTTTGAGTTGCAGAATGAGTCTTGTTCACCAAAACTGAAGTTTATAATTGGATCTCCTCAAGAATGAGGTCAGTTTGCTGGTATTCGCCAAAACCCGCCCTCCTCCAAGCCTCTTTGACATTTTTTGGCTTGCCCCGTTGATTCCCAGAGCAAGAAGTTTTAGACTAAGAAGTAGTGCTTGTGTAATGAAACAGCCCTACTTTGGAAATTTGTTCCAGTGGTTGTGTTTTCCTCTTGGTTTGAGCAGGAACATTCATACTTTGTTGTGAGAGCGCGGGGTGTGCTATGGCACTCCCACCGTCTGGTGCACACGTGAGCGTGGGCGGTGCCGTTTCCGCTGTTTTTCCAGCAAATCCCAAGAGATCAGGTCAGTGATTCGAGTTACACTGGCACTGACTGGATAGCAACTTGAATAACGACAAAAGAAAGAATTTGTCTAATGCTCTTACTCTCTATTCTATTATTTCTGCAAATTTCCTTTTCATTACCACGCTCCCAAGGAACCTGTGGAACATTTTAAAATTTCCATCTTCCCCTATGCGATTGCACGACAGCCATGTTGTGTATCTGTTTATATACTCTGACTACATATATAATATATACACAAATATATAAAGAACATATGTGTTTATATACACATATATTTGGTTGTATGTGTATGTATCTATTAACTATCTATCTAAAGAAAAGTGTTTTTTTTCCCTTCCCCAAACCAATTTTGTACTGAGTAGCAAGTCTAACCAATAAACTGAAATATAGCTCATGATTTAAAGTAGACTATTTATTTTGATATAATCAATCGACAGTTTTAATTTATTTTGGGGAAATCACGTTATCCATATTTTCTTGTGAACTCTATTTAATATCCATGAAAGTAATCTTTACCCTACAAAATTTCATAAAGGAATAAGGTATAACTTGCTGAAAGAAGATATAACTTGCTGAAATCGGTACGGTTACTTTTCTGAGGAGATGCTGTCAGCATTTTTCATAATTACAAAATTTTTCAACTTGTTAACATTTCTCATTTTGCATGTTAGTGGATGAGATTCACTCAACAGCAGGACAAGTAATCTTATACCCGCCTCCTTCTTTATTCCTGTGATCACATTCTTATTTATCTGTTTATTAGGTTATTTTCTGACATCATTGCTAATTTTCGGACAGTATTTGGCTTTTCAGGTGTAGTAACTGTAATTCCTCCACCTCCACAGCACCCATGATACATCACCAGACTTTGTGCTGTTGCCTCACTTATTTTGGTCCCTTTTCCTCCCCCTTTTTCTCCCCCACCCTTGTATGTGTTAGATGTACTGCCAGCTTGAAAGTTGTGTCTTTTTTCTGATCCTGTTTGGTTTCTTTACATTCTGCATCTAAGTGAGACTATATACTATTTATATTTTTCCTCTAGATATTTCGCTTAATAAAACTCTTCCCATCTCTATCATGTTGCTTCAAATGACCTGTGTTTATCTTTGTTTTATTGTTGAGTAGTAATATATGGTGTATATTACCACATATTCTTGATCTTTTTTTTCTGTTCTGAGGCCATTATGTTGTTTCCATGCTATTGTAAATAGTGCTGCAATAAACATAGGAATGTAGGTTTCCTTCTGTGTTAGTGTTTTTGTGTTCTTGGGGTAGATTCTTAAAAGTAAAATTACTGGATCATATGATAATTCATTTTTTAAATGTTCTGAAGAACCTCCACACAGCTTTTCATAGTGGCTGAAAATGTTTTTAGTCTCACCAGCAGTATAAGAGGGTTCCTTTTTCTCCACATCTTCACCAGCATTTATTGTTTATGGTATTTTTTTTTATGGGTTATACTCACAGGTGTGAGATATGTCATTGTGGTTTTGATTTGTATTCCTTGATAATAAATGATGTTGAACATTTTCTCATCTGCCTGTTGGTCATTTGTTTTGTTTTTTTTGTTTTGTTTTGTTTTAGAGGAGTATCATTTTAGCACTTCTGTCTCCCACCTTTTTAAAATTAGGTTCTTTGCTTTGTTTTGTTTAGTTGTGTCATTCTTCATAGATCTTTGATTTAAGTCCCTTGTCAGATATATGTGTGCAAGTATTTTCTCTCACTCAGGAAGGCGTCTCTGTTTCATTGTTGTCTCTTTCATTGCATAGAAGTTTTTTGGTTGACGTAGTCCCAGCTGTTTATATATATTCTCTTTGTTTTCCTTGCTTCCAGAGATGAGTCTTCAAAGACATTTCTGAAGTTTAAGTCATGGTGTGTTTTACTTAGGTTTTCTTCCATGTATTTTACAGTTTCAGGTCCTAGGACCAAGTCTTTTATCCATTTTGATTTGATATTTGTAGATTGTGTGAGATAGTAGTCTAGTTTAATTTTTTTGCATATGGCAGTTTAGTTTTCCCAGCACCATTTATTGAAGAGGCTTTCCTTGTTCTTGTGTATATTCTTTGCTCCTTTGTCACAAATTATTTGACCATATCATGTGATTTTATTTATTTATTTCCAACTTTCAATTAGATTCTATTGATCTGTGTGTCCATATTTGTTTTAATACCATGCTATTTTTATTATTATGGTTTTGTGGTATAGTTGGAAGTCCAGGAGTGTTAATACCTCCATTCTCCCTTTTAGTCAGAAGAACTTTGGTTATTCAGGTGTTTTGGTGATTCCATGTAAATTTCAGCAGTATTTGTTCAATTTCTTTGAAAAATGTCATTGAGATTTTTATTGGAATTGCATTGAATATGTCAATTGCTTTGGGGTAGGTTGACCCTTTTGATAATACTGATTCTCCTGATAAATGAACATGGACTCTCCATTTCTTTGTGTATCCTATTTGTTTTAACAATATTTTTTAATTTTCTTTATACAAGAAGGTTACTGATTTTTGTGTGCTGACTTTGTAACTGTCTACCTTGCTGAACTGGTCTTCTATTGTTTTAATTACTTTTTCTGTAGAGATTTCAGGGTTTTCTATATGTATTATGTCATTTGCAAGCTGATAATTTTATATCTTTGATAATTTTAAAAATAACTTGATAACTTTTTGTGATAAAATGCACATAACATCATTTAATATCTTACTCATTCTTAAATTTTCAGTTTAGTGACATTAAATTCATTCATACTATTGTATAACCATCAGCACCATCAATCACCATAATATTTCATCTTATAAAACTGAAACTTTATACCCATTCGAGAGTAACCCTTATATTCTCTCCTACCCCTCAAAATCTTGACAAACATCGTTTTACTTTCTGTCTCTATGTGGTTGACTATTCTAAACACCTCATGTGAGTAAAATCACATAGTTTTTGTCTTTTTGTGATTGACTGATTTCACTAAACAATGTTCTCTAGGTTCATCCACATTGTAGTCTATGTCAGAGGTTTCATTCTTAAGATAAAATAGTATTCAATTAAATATGTACCACATTTTGCTTTTTCATTGTTGCTTACTTGTTATTCATCAATAGACACTGGGTTGCTTTCTGTTTTTTTGCTACTATACAGTGTTGCTATAAGCATGTACATACACATATCTCTTTGAAACCCTGTTTTCAAATCTTTTGGTAATATGTCCATAAGTGAAGCTTCTGGATCATACAATAATTTTATTTTAAAATTTTGGGGGGCTTTTCATTTGATTTCTACAGAAATTTTACCTTTTACATTACCAAGAGGAGCCTGGATAGGCTCCAGTGCTCCCATATTCTCGCCAACACTTCCTGCTTTCCTGTTTTAATAGTAACCAACCCAATAGGTGTGAGACAAATAACATATCATATGATAAAATACTTAGTCTACCTGATAGAGAATAAATGTTATATATGTCCTGCACCAGTGTGTATTGGCTCAGAAGCAGCATTTCATCAACCATGTCTTTTCTTTTCCCACCTCAGACTTTCTTTAAAGTCATAGTGGAATGACATATTAATTTATACTTTTCTCTGGTAGTATTTTCATTTCTTATTAGTTAAGTATGTACATAATACCCCACCGGGTAATGCTTTAAGACAGGGGTTATGTCTTACATAGTCTTGATTTCCTATGGTGGCAAATATTCACTAAGTACTTGTTAAGTAGTTATTTTTTACATTCTTGATTGCTTCATCCACTAGATCATCCCTTCCCGCACTCTCCCAAAGTTTCACATCTATTGGTTGCTACTCGGAGAGAACCAAAGTGAGGGGAGAGATAGGAAGAAGCATGTGGAAGAAGTGACTGGAACTCTCGTACATTTGCATCAAACCCTCCACCAACTTTACCTTAAATTTGAGCTCTTTAAATATTTTTCAGCAGTGAGCTTTGAAGAATTAATACAATGTCTACTGACTCTTGTTTTAAGATCTGTTAGCTATTATGTCAGTTAAAAAAAAAGGTTGTCATCCTGGAAGGACTGAGTAGGTAACTTCCAGTTTACCTGACTTGAAATTTTGACGATGTCTCATTTGCTTACATCCCCTAGGGCACAAACCAGTATGCTTGAAAATGGCCACAAGGTGGGGTATGAACCACGGTCATCTCTTGTAAATGCTCATAAACCATGAGTCATTTTTGCTCTGGCAGAATACATTCTCCTATCTGAACAATATCCAACTAAAGAATCATATTCCTTTCAGCTGATTGTCAAGGAATGAATGTAGTTTTGCCTTTTACTTGTTTCACAAGAATATAACCTTCAGTTTTTGCTATGATATGACAATTGTATCAAAGTCCTCATTAGGAGAAATATTTGTAGAAGAGGACTTGAAGAAGATGCTGTTCTTCTGCCCCAATTATTTCACATTTGCAATAAACCAGAATCTTGACAAAATATAATTGTATCACCTTGTTTTCCCCTGTAGAGAATGATTTAAGTTGAATTGTGATTTTGTATAATTTTATAATCCAACATTGAGAGATGTGTTAGGAAACAGCTGTTTAAGATCTATTAATATATCAACATATGGATAGTGTACACAAATTCACACAATGTTCTGTTTTTGAAGACCCATGGGAAAATTTTTGCTCAAAAATTACAAAATACAGGAAAGGCTGTGATTTTCCAGGAAAACTTGTTTTCTTTTACTTATTAAATTTGTAAATATTTTATCTTATCATGCTTCTCTCTTTTGACTTCTGGAAGGCTTCTATTAGTCAACAAATATTTATGGAGTGCCTATGATATGTCACATACTGCTGCTGCAAAAGATATACCAGGGAGGACAAGAACATTTCTGTCCTCATGAAGCATCCAGAAAAAAAGGAGGGCAGACTTAAACTTGAAGAAGTTTTTTTTTTTGTTTTTTTTCAATCCAAGAATGAATGAGTTCTGAATGACAGGGAAAGGGACAGTCACTAGTATTGCATTCTGGAAACTGTAAGAATCACAGAGGGTTGAAGTACAGGTAAAGGTGGAGAAGTTATGAGGTAAGACTTAAAAGAATACAGAGCATGGTTGTGGTAAATGTGTCTGCTTGGTAATATTGCCCAAGCTCTGTCTTACCCCTTGTATCTTGACCATTATCACATTTTCACTTTATAAGAAACATTTTTGTGGAACATAAGAAACATTTTTGTGCAACAAAGTAAGGTATAAGTTAATCATCATTAATTCAAGTTGTAGTACATGCAGATTTCATCAGGTTTGAAATGAAAAACTTTCATAAATGCCTCCATCACTAAGGCTGGCTCATGTCCCTGAGTTCTTACTCAGGGTCTTGGTCTGCTCTCTGTTCCCTATAAGTGAGCCTACAAATTTAAGAACAAGAACTGGCTTTGTTCTGATGGTATCTGGAAGTTCACATTAATTTTCCTTAACAAAACATCAGAATCCAAAGTTTGATTTTTTTTTTCAAAAGGGGATTAATAACAACCTAGAAATATTAGTCCTGCCTTCTTGTTCTATAAAATATTACAGTCAGTTCCATCTTAAAAACACTTCAGGAATAAATAGACCAGGTAAATGAGAAGGCAATATTTTATAACAGCTTTTTAAATTTATAAACCTTCATCCTGCCAGCTTTGTTGAAGTAGAATATCCTGGTGAAAGAGTCCAGAGAAGCTCTGTGGTGAGGCGCTCTTGCCTTCATTTGTTGCTGTTTTCACAACTGAGCTGAACTAAGGCCTTAATGGAAACAGCAACAACAACATAGCAATGACCTTTCCTTTCTTTAGTCAGGAAAAGGTCTTTTTTAGAGCCCTTACTCATTGTAGTAAAACATGTTTCATTTGACAGAAAAGGGAGAAAGGAAGGAAGAAAAACATGAATTGGAGATACTAGTTAAGAGTGGTTATATGCTCATGTCCATCTTTTCCAGACAGACCATTCCTAAGCTTCAGAACATTTTCCCCATACATCCTCAGAACTAGCTGGCTTTCCATCTGGAGTGCCCTTTCTCTCCAGAACCATAAATGTGATTTGCTTACCTCCTAGTTTGTCATTAAATATTACTCTTTAGTGAGGTCACCTTAGTTACCCTTTTTAAAATTGGTGATACTACCTTCCTTCCAACTGGTTCCTTTTACCTTTCAAGGATTGGCAAACTATGATCACCAGTTTTTATAAATAAAACTTTATTGGACACAATCACACTCAATTTTTTATGTCTTGACTATGCTGCCTGTAGTAGCAGGGTTGAGAGACAGCATGGTCTAAATATCTACTGGCTCTTTAAGAAAATTTGCCAACCCTAGTCTACTTCCCTTTCCTTTATAATCTTCTAATCTAATGTATAGCTATATAGATATATGTTTTAAATACATATGCTTTATTTAACCACACTTTTTTAATATCAGAAGGGCAATGATTTTTGTTTGTTCACACATATATTTTAAGAGTTTAGAACAGTGTGTATTAAGTCTTCAATAGCCATTGAAAGGATGAATGAATGTAAAATGTTCCAAAAAGACTGGACAGTGAGGTATTATCACACATTTCTGCAACTTTTCCAAGGGGGAGGATATTCACACAGGCATGGATTCTTAATCTAACATGTAGATGTTGTGACTATCACAAGGTCCTCAACTGCAGCAGGAGGTTAAGCTTTTATAAGTTTGTCTCTGAGCCTTTTATACCAGCTTACCTCTATGAGAACACCTACACAATCCCAAAATAAATGCTTGGAGGAAGAGGAAAAGATTTTTTTTTTTTTTTTATAAAAGTAAATATCTTTTGCAACTCGAAGACATTGGGTTTCGTTGGGGCGGTGCTATTTTCATGTTCAGACAGAGGCAAGTCTATTTTTATACCACAGCCAGACAAGACTTAACTATTGAGTCAAATGGGCAGGTATGTCCTCAAACTATATCTTTATTTCACAAAAGAAAAGAGGAAGGTTACTGTTGACCAAGGAAATAAAAAGTTCAGCACTCTAGTTTCTTCAACAATGGATAAATTTTCTTGTTGGTTACAATTCTTAATTATATCAAGAAATACCAGTTTATATAAAATTATACTTGTCTTACAAACTATCCACACAGCGATTACAAAAGCACTAAGGTTGGATCACATCTAAGTAGACATCTGAAATTGACTTATTATTTCTGATGACTTTTAAAATATTACTTCATTTATAGTTTTCCAAAGTGCTAATCTATCAGCTTTCATTTCTTTAAAGACAGTTTTTGAGCCTGAGCTTGAGGTAAAGATTGTAATGGGATCATCTTGTGACAGTTTCGTCTGCTGGCATTTTTTTTTATCAATTCAAGGTCTGGGGACATTTTTGAAAAACTGCTGCTGTCTTTGTAATGCTACTTAGCATGAACCAGAGATCCTCTAAACTTTCTCTAGTACCCAAACCCCACAAACCTTCAAACAAATAGTTATTCTGTCCAAAATATCTACAGTGACAGCATTGAGAAACCCTGCTCTATAATATAGTTAGTATTTCCCCTTTTACTTTCTAAGCTATTTACTTTTTGTTGTCTTGGTGATGTCATCACATGCAGCCCAGGGCTAATCATGGATGCCATTTCCTCTGTCACTGGGAGGGGAACAGACCACAAGTCACTGGAAGCCATTTTTGCAGGAAAGATTCTTAAGGAAATGAGATATTACTATATATTAAGAGAAAAAGTCTACAGATTTCATGCTTGTCTTGATTCAGGGCAACTTTTAAACAGCTTGGTTAATTTTGGGAAATGAAAAACTCATGTCAATTGCCCCTTTGTGGGATAATATTGAGAAGGTGCAAAACTCCACATAAATAATCCACACCAACATGTTTGCTGGTCTTGGTCTTCCCTGGGCTGTGCATTCCCGTACTTCCCCTGTCTTTGTCTCCTGTTTTTCTGCTCCAACTTCTCCTTCTGTCCCCTTTTATTTATTGTGCATTTCATCAAGTACATTTTGTTACTTGAGTATTCCCTTTGGGTCTCACCCTTTATCCCAGTAGCTACTGGCATATTTTCTAAACAAAATACAAAAGGAACTTAGATGATTAAATGTTCTCTGTTCCTCTTCAAGTTTAATAATCATATAATTGTAGAAATTAAGCAATTCTAGACTACCCACTCTTTCCCAAATAAATAGTTGATAAATTGAATTAGAAAACCAGTGAAAAAAATCACTTCATTTAAATATTAATTTATGGCTAAGAAAAAAGCAATCTGTTGTTTAACTCATGGCCTAAAACATCTAAATACCCAAATTGTTGTTGTTGGGAGAAACTGTTTGTTTTTGCAATTTTTTGAAATCTGGAGTTTTGCGGAATAGGGATGACATGATGATAGAGGCTGCAACTTAAATGAATGATCCCACTGATAATTGTGATGGCTTGGGAACTCCTATTTTTAACATACAAAATACCTAAAATACGTGTTAAGATAGGATTATGTGTCTTTTCTACTTAATTCTGATAGGGTTTTTGTTTGTTTGTTTTTTGTTTTTTTAAGGAGAGGTTAATGATTAGGGGCTAGCATGAAACTCTTCCACGCAGCAGGTTGCAAAGTGTTTGGATGGAGAAGATTGAATTGGATAGGTTATTGTCATTCCCATCATGTCATTATGTAGGTAGGTTGTTATACATTTTTTAAATAAAGGGAAGAAAGACATTCTATCTGCATTAATTAAATACAAGAGAAAATCCTCCTCTATTTCATCTATTTTGATGTTTATTTTCTACCAGATGAACACAACAGTGACTGCCACCAGTTCCTTACTCATGTCATTTCTCCTTTTCTTCCCTCAACTCTATGTTGGCCTTCTTGATGCTCTTCAAACCTTTCACAAGCTCTAGTTTGGAGTCTTTGTATTTGCTCTTTCTGGTGTCTGGAATGTTCTTTCATAGTTTATCCATTTGACTCACTCTCAAGATCTGAAGTTTCTCCTTAATGAGACTGCTTCTGACAAGATTATTTAATATGCAAACCAGATCTTTGCCTTCTCCTCTTAGCTTCCCTGATTTCTTTTTTTCCCTGTACAACTTCCTTTCAATTGCTCTCTCTCTCTTTCTCTGACATAATACTAATGCTCTTCTGACTAACTGATTTACTCATTTATAGCAAACTATATGTATTTTCTTCCTACCCCTGCTAAATATAAGATTTTTGAGGGCAGGAATTTCCATGTGCTTTATTGTTAATGTATCGCAAGTGCCTCATTTATAGTAGTCTTTCCATACAGAGTTGTTGCATAAGTGGTATATTGGTTAGGCATAGATAAGGATAGGGAACTATAGTTAGGGCAGAAGCCGTTATGAGGCAGTTGTGATGGTCAGGAAGGTGGCTTGAAGATACACAAAACAAGGACAGAATGAAGACAAAGATGGGAAGACATAGTAATTTGTAACTTAAAACTGTTCTTAGGGTTGTCCTTACTAAGATATGGGAATATATATATATATATATTGGATATAGCTGCTCACTAGTGGCTATTTCCAAGGTAATTTGCAGTGTAATTGTGTGTGTGTGTGTGTGTGTATGTTTGTATAACAAAGGAGAAATGGGAAGGCATTGCAGTGGTGTAAACTTCCTCTCCCTCACTGGTTTCTCACACTTTCCATCTCCATACACTCAACCTACATGCTGACTCCTGGTTTTGTTTTTGTAGCAGACAAAGATGACAAACTCAAGATACCTCTGAATATAGCTTTAAATACCATTCTGGGCCACAGTGAGACAAAACAACTTCATTTTCACCAGACATAAGAGAAAGATGAGTCATTAGACAAAACAAATCTGGTCCCATAAACCTACCTGCTCACTCTTAGGAAACTGAACTTGATATTCCAGTGTGCTCTGGCTGAATTAGAAGGAAGGATGAAAAAGTTAAGGAAAGATGATAGTCATATTAATTTATGCTTTCCACCTCATTTATAGATACTGCTCATGAATGCCATACTCAGTATGAGTTTCCTGTTAGTTTGAAGGGTAGGAATTAGACCAGCAGGTTTTCAGTCTTGGCTTTATTAATCTTTATGGACTGAATGAAAGCCACCTGATCTTTCAATCCTTAGTTTTCCCATTTGTAAGTAGTACCATAAGACTATTATAAAGATAAAATCAGCTAATATACATGTGATGTAACTAGTACAGCTCCTTAACAACAGAAATTTGTGACATGTTCCACAAAGTGTGCAATAAGACTGCTTATATATTAATTCTTGTTTTACCAGAACTTTCTGTGCAAATTGGAGCAAAATGCTTCACTTTGCTTTGGCTTATTCATTTCAAAAGAGACCAATTATTTACTGCAATGGATTGCCATAATGAGCCAATAAAATAATTTAGGCTAATGACATAGGTAAGTCTTGACACATTGTGAGTGTGCAATAAAAGGCTACCTTTATTTTCTTATCTTCTATTGCAATTATTCCCACTATTATTACTGTAACTGTTGCTGCTATTTCACTAGGACATGTGAGAGGCCTAAAAAAATATTACACTTTCAAGGAGATTTCAGCATTTGATAGCACTTAAAAAAATTTAAAAGGCAAAAAGGTCCCACTTTCCATCTATATTGCATAGCTCATTTCATTACTGAAATGAAATATCATCAGAAATTGGTGAATGCTGTCAAGATACTAGAGTAAGATAGACATTGGGTAGGGGGAGAATACACACCAGATTCCTCAGCTAGTAGCAATCATGGAAGTCTTTGTGTTATAATTTCAATGACATCTTTAAGTGCTGAAATCCCTATTCAGGTCAGTTGTGCTTGGTTTTATGATATAGTGAAAACAATTGGAAGGGATGAAGAGCTAGTTGTAATTGTGGGGAGAATGATTATTGTCTACTAGTGTCTTCATTATCTTTTTCTCTTTATATGAAATACTGGGTGTCACTAGGCACTTGCAACTAACTGTGCCCAAGCTATTGACAATAGGATGGCAACAGAAGTGATGTCTGCCTCTTGCAGATCATATCCTTATAAGAAATGGATTATGCATCTTCCTTTCCTTTCTTCTTACTACCTGGAACATAGATATGATGGAGGCTGCTAGAGCACCTTTTTTAGACCCAGAGATGGAAGGTTTATAATGAGAAGGATAAATATGTCTTTCCAACCTCAGATGGTATATCTCTGGACTTTTACATATGAGACCAAAAAAAAAAAAAATCTTCTTTTGTATTAACAAACTCTGGAATCCTAAGCTATAAGAAATACAACCAAATCAACTCAATAAAAAGGGCACTTTAATCAACCACAATCACAGAGGTAGACAATTTCAAACAGTTTGTATGCAGTGAAGACATTTATGGAAAAGAATTTCATTAGTCTTGACGTAGGTCAATTTAAACTCAAGAAATGACATTGCTTCAAACTTTCATGTGTTTTCCAAATGATTTTTTTCTCATCTATCCTTGAAGCCATAATGAATGCACTGCTTTAGTGACCAGAAGAAACTCACATATTGTAATGTTGTTAGTTGCTAGAGTTCTTTTGAGTCTGTGATTAGATATTATTTTGTATAGTTGGAATTCAAACAGGTGATATTGTGATTATCCATAATTTAGGATTTTATTGTATTCATTCCATTCATGAGTAATGTAGGCAGTACAGTATAATAGACTCTAAAATAAAGGCAAAAAGACAACTATATTAAAATGAAACAAGAGGTCCCATACAAGCCCATCAGAGTGACATGCTCAAGGTTTCCAAGTCTCTATTACTTACAATGAGTCTATAGCACTTTTATGTCTAAAGCAGCCTTTTAAAATATCATAAATGTTGTGATTTATTATTTCTAAGTTTAGAATTATCCTACAATTAAGTGAAATTTTACTGCCCCCTTAGAGTGAGTCAAAGCATCTTGGGGAAGTCAGTGCTTTAAAAGATATTAAACAAAAGCAAGTCACTATACTTGATTATAAACATGCTAGTGGAGGTTCAAAGAAACAGGTTCATGTTGCAATGTTTAGTTCAGAAGATGGTTAAGTGACCCTTTGGGATAAAGGGATCTAAAAGTTGGGACATTTTCTTCAGCATAGTAAAGTCCAAGGATGATTTAATTTTACATATTCTGATTGTGATTCATAGGGAGTATCTCAAGTCATGGGGCTCTCTTTTTCTCCCTCCATAAATGCCTTCATGATGGTATTGTAACAGAGACATCTCCATAATAGGGTGAGGACTGTCTTCCTGCCCCCATCTATATCCAGTCATGTTTAGACCAATTAGTAGGAACTAGCAAGCTGAACCGAGGGACCTGTTAATGAAGGTTGATGGCTCTGGGGGATTGTGGAGAGGACACATTAAGTGGAGAGGGCTTACTTCTCAACTTTGAGTTTGCTCCAGGAAATTGGGGGACTTGGAGGAGACACTTGAAAGAGACATGTGGGTGAAAGAACATTAGGAGGCTGAGAGTGGGAGTCTTTGTTTTGATCTGTTCTTTGACTTTTCTCCTTTTGTCCAGCCTTGTCAGACCCTACTTGTTACTTTCCTATGGTTCCCTGCCAGAAGTGCCTTAGACTTGTAGCAACTGTGGTGCCTCAGCCATCTCACCTCTGAGTGATCCTGTTGGGCTGGGCATATACCCAAGAGGGAATGGTTAACTGTGAGTGTTTTATTGAGAAGCTATTATCATTTCTCCTTTGTTTTCTGTATGCATGTTATTAAAGTTCTTTTACATTAAATATGTTTTGTCTTTGACCCCAGAAGAACATGCAGATTTGGGGAGCCTGGGGTCCGCCTCTGTCGGCACACTAATAGTATAGTTTTAAAAACATGCCTGAAAGGATACTCATGTCCTGTGCTCTCCTTTTGTAAACATTTTCTCTGAGGTTTGGACTCTTGGGTACACCCATTATACCAGAGGAAATGGGTGCTCTCTCTCTGGGCCAGGCTTGTCTGATATTATTATATTTGATATTGTAACTTACAAATAAGTCTCCAAGGAGTTGTTTTTGTTTTGTTTTATTTTGTTTTGTTATGTCATGGCCCAATACTTGTATATTCTTTTTACTCTTGGTCAATGAATAAAGTTTCTGAAACTTTAGACCTGGGCCCAGATCACTGGGAAAAGAATTCCAAAAGTTACATGCTGTTTGATTCCATGTTTACCGCAATCTTGAAATAGCAAAATTATAGAGATCAAATCAGTGCTTGTTAGAGATTAAGGGCTGGGATGCAGGGGGAATATAACTATAAAGAGTTAGCTTTTAGTGTTGAAATCTACACACGTGGTAAGGTTTCAAAGGGTCATACAGATGAAATGTAGATGAAAAATAGTGAAATTGAATAAAGTCTATATTTCAGTTAATAAGGTTCCAAATTCTGGCACTATACTTATGTAAGATGTCTTTTTTGGGAAGAAGATGGATGAAGATTCAAAAGACCTTTCTGTATTATTTTTGCAACATTGTGAATCTATAATTATTTCAAAATAGAATTTTAAAAATGATTATATTCACTTACCAAATATTAGTTTGCTTTTTACCTATTTATTTTATTTTATAGTGGTAATTCAAGGAGCAGAGAGAATGCCAAGCTGATTTAATCAGAACAACCAACTTGTATCTGGTTATCCTTTTAGGAAAATTTCTTGTGGAGAGCGAATTTTTGGAATAATGTTTGCAAACCACCTCTAATAGATTATAAACATTTCTTAAGAATCAAAAAGGAAATTATGAGCAACAAATGAAGGGTGTTTTGGTAGTAATGATTACTATTTGTTGTAACAAAGTGTTACTGCTTTCAAGGGAAATAATTACAAAATAGCCACAGATTTTAGACATGGTATAAGAATATGTCTATTTGTTATGAAATTACAGGTGCTGATAGCTAATATACAACGTTGCATTGCAAGAAAATGAAATTATTGGTGGAGTCTCCTCAGAAGTCATTTAAAAGTAAGCGTTAGCAGGAAGAGCAGTGGTTTTTCAATCTGAGATCTAGGTAGGCAAGACAAGAAATTATACAATTTAGTTTAGCCTAAGGCAGGTGTTTTGTGTCTGTTTCAGCTACTGACACTACAATTTAAGGTCTTGCTAGGAGTCCAATAACCATCAAGAAATTTGAAAAAAATAAAGATATACTACTTATAAGACCTGGATATAACACAGCATACCTGGGGCACAAGTAGGTTACAGGTAGAGAGAAATAGCAGGGGCCTGAGTACTGCTTATATTGGTGTTGAGGGTGGAGATTTTAGGGTTTTGGGGGCTGACTTTTACTGGTATATTCGAATTCTAAAACTGGCAATTCAAAGTCAGCCAGGAGAGAGACAAAAGAAGGGGAAAAGAAAGACAAATCAACCCCAGCTCCCCACTTACCTAAATCAACCTGAATTTGTAAAACAAAGGCGTTTCAGAACCAAGATGGCCTTGCTTTCTGGTCTTGTGAATGTGTCTGAGTTAGCTCCCACTGTGTACTGAGTTTTGATCTTGTTTCAGGCATTTGCATTACAAAATGGTAAGTTTATGATACAAGAGCATCTTTTTTTTTGTAAATATAAACCATGCCTCTAAATAATCAGGAAATCTTGATTTGACTTCCATCAGATTTTGCTCCCTATCATTCACTGAGTGACAGAACAGTTTGAAGGAGTCATCAGCCCTCTTGTGTAACAATGTCTCTTGCAGCACATTGAATGAATGCTTTCCTGATAAGAATAACCAGATATGTTTTGGACCCTTCTTTCTCCATGCCCAGCCTATCTACCCAGAAGCCCAGTAAATTCCTTTCTTCCGGTTATGGTGACGGGTTACTGCCACACTGCTCAGACAGGCCCTCCGAATAATTATAGTGTGGGCCTGTGGTTGTCTTCCAGGAAATGGCAAGTACCACTTGTCCTGGTGTGTCCCAGCAAACTCTACTGGGGACAACAGGAAGCAAGTACCATGTAAGGACATCCTGAGGCACTACTGCTTTTCTGCAGACAACTAGGAAGGAGACAGGTTTGCTTTCACCATCTCTATAGGCCCTTCTTAAGTCAATTTAAGGCTGATCATTAAAAAAATATTTGTATATACTCAGTGAGCTTCAAAAGGATCTATATGAACGTTCACACTGGAATTTTGGGTATTTATTTTGACTTTCTATTCATTGTCACTCTGAGAATGCTATCTTTTTCTATACTCTTCCACCAGCTGTCCTGAAAAATTGTTCAAAAAGTTTGTGTTTTCATCATTTATTTGAGAGGAAAGTAGCTTTATTAGTTTGTGACTAAAAATAGGTTTTGACTCTATAATTCAGTTCCTAGGCTTAAACTCAACATTTGTAGAAATTCACTTCCTTTCTGAACTGTTGAAGTTGGAAGAATAATGTGAAATTCAAACAGGAGAGGAAGTATGTTGTTTGGTGGGGAAACACATTAGACAGGATCTTCTCAGGTGTCCCCACTATCTATTGCTCTTGGCTCCTTGTCGTATTTTCCTACCACACAAGGAATTTCATCAAATCTTATGATATGAAAAGGGACTATAACAGGAAAAGTTTGCAAGTAAGGAAAATTAGATGTGACATTATATGGCACACAGCATTGCTTCTACTGCTTGTACATCATCCTTTAGCAGGGGTGATATATCAGTATCAATTAGGCAAATGCATGTTCCCTCTCTCTGACAAAGCTACTTCATCTCCTCACCCTTTGTGTTAGCAGAAGGTGACTGATAGCATAGGATGACTAATATCAACTAGTTGAGTCATTTTTATCTACTTGGTCCTTTGATGCCCTTCCATGTTGGCACCTTGGGTGAGTGTCATGTGTTATGAAGCTCTACATTCATGCTTTGTTCTCTAGTGTCCCACATGCTTGTTTCCTAGACTTCCTTCCCCCCCAATATTCCAGTCTTTCTCTTTCCAGTCTCGTATAGTAGGTTAAACAAAGTTTCACCCCAATTTATATCTTCTAGAACCTCAAAATAAGAACTTTATTTTTAAAGTATCTTTATAGCTATAATTAGTTAAATATCTTAAGATGAAATCATCCTAGACTTAGTGTTACCTTAAATTCAATGACCCATGTTTTTATAAGAGGAGAGAGTATTGAGAGATACGAGAAGGCAGTATTGATAGAGGCAGAGATTATAGTGATACATCCAGAAATTAAAGAATGTTAAGGATTGCTGGCAGCCATCAGACACTAGGAGAAAGTTTTGGGATAATTTTTTCTTCAGAACCTCCAAAATAATAAACTTTGCCAAATTCTTGGTTTCTGCCCTCCTTGAGCAATGAGAGAATAAATTTAAACCATCTAAATTGTGATAGTTTGTAAGGCAACTCTAAGAAAGTAGTAGTATTCTTGATCAATTAGTCAAACATATGCTACTATGTATGAATCCAAGTAAATTGTATTCCTGGGCACTTCTTGCTTCTGGAGTAGATGGTCAGATGCACAGCATGAAGTTCTACTTACTTGAGAGATTTTCCTAATCACTGCTTTTCAAGGATTTCCCCTTGAACATCTGTGATAGCAGATTCCTCTCATACAATACATGAAATGTTTCTATACTGAGAATTATCTTTAAGCAAGTGAGAAAATAATATGTCAAGACAAAATAATTGCAAAATTTTGGCAAAAAAAAAAGACAACAAAGTTATAAAAAAGACTTTTACAGACTATTAAGAAAACCACAATGAAATATCAATTCAAACCTAATAAGTGAACAAACTGAAGACATTTAATACCATCACATATTGGAGAGGGTGTGGATCAATAAACTAGTTTTTTCTTTACTAGAAGCAGCATAAATTGGTTCCAATTTGGTTTCCTGAAACCAAATTGTCACTATCTTTCAAGGTGGGGAATTCATATACTCTATGATGATGGAATGGAATTTTATTCCGATATAGACTCAAAAGAAATCCTTGCTTTTCTTTGCACTGGGAGACATAGAAATGAGAGTGTTCTTAGAATTATTCTGATATATAAAATACAAACAAAAAAAATCCATATGCCAGTGACATGAGAAGAAACAAATTGTAGTACATTTAATAGTGAGATTATTTTAATGCAAAGAGAAGTGGATGTAAATGCATTCTAGAAATAAAATTTGAACAAAAATTAAGTACCCAGAGTATCTATCACAATATTTCTTTTTAAGAACAAAAACATTACAAGTTTCTAAAACTGCCCATTATAAACTTAAAGAATATTTATATTGTGATAAAACTATATTTCTAAAAGGCAAAGGAAAACCAGAAGTTGCAAGATAGTTGCGTCCAGAAGCATGGTACAAGTTTAGGGAGAGCATGATAGACACAAGAAACATGATTATTCTCTTTTTCGTACTGAGTAGTGCAGCCTTCATGCTGGGTGGTACATTGTTTGCTAACAAACAAATATGCAAGTAAGCTAATAAACAAAAAAAGTTTATGCCCAGACAGTGATAAGCATGTGTTATTGACCAAAGATTATTAGTATTCAAATTTTAGGCACTTAATATTAGAAACTCAACACTGGATTTTTGATTGTGTGGGAATAGTCATTGTTGATCAGTATTGGGAATAAAAAAACTCTAGACTTTAGACAGAAAAGAAGGTAGGATGGAGTCTGAAAGAGAAGGGGAAAGAAGTTCCAAGAAAATCACAAACAAGGCCTAAAAAGAAAATTTGGGGAGAAATGCCTTGTCCCTGTGGAACACTGTCCAAGAGGAAAAACAGAGCGAGAAAACAGGGAATTAGGAGTCCAGGTGAAGTTATTTCTGTTCTGAGTTTCCATGTAAGTAACCTCCATTATCTAAAATCCACAGTAAAAGTCAGTCACAGAAATCAGTCAATAAATAGTAATAAAATCTTTGTTCAATCTTTCATTTATAATACACTTATTAATTGAACTCCTTTTATGTAGGGTATAGACCTAAGGAAATATTTTTGAATGATCTAGAGAAATAATGAAGTACTTCCATGAATATACGTTTGATGATTTAAAATGAAAAATATATTCTGAATTTTACAATAGTTGTGTGAAATCTCTCTCTTAATCAAATAGGTGGATAGAAAGTAAGTCAAGCCTATCAACTGAAGAAATGCAATTCTGAATTATGCAGTACATTTTCATCTATTCCTTCAAAAATGGCACTTAGTCAAAGTCATAAACTAATTATGGTAAAGAATTTTGATGTCCAAGTAAATGAAATATTATGCACTTTTATTTATAATCTATATACCATTGGTAAAACTGCTCAATAAAGTCAAAGTCTTGTATGCCACTAAATAAACCACAATAAATAGAACTAGGGATATAATCATGAACAAAACAGATCAAGTCCTTATTGAATCAATATATAATTTTCAGATGATGAAAGATTTTAGGGAGAAAAATGAAGCAGAGTAAAGGAGAGGGAAAACTAGGAGTTGAAGTGGTAGCTGTTAGCAGTACTTGATTTAAATTAGAGTTATGAAGTGCAGGAGGGCTAGTCCTACAGAGTGAGAATCTGGGGGAGAGAGTGAGTGGACTTTCAGAATTCTACAGAGGACAAACATCCAGGAGAATGTAAGACCTTTTTACAGAAAATCATATGAACATTGGCTCAGGCTCTCAACTTGTTACATGTGCAGACTGTGATTTCCATAATTTAACTTGTAAATTAGTGAAATTAATTAATTTAATTCCAATTTGGAGAATTTAGGGCTATTGCCATTCTCCTTACAACATTTTAACTATTGAATTGTTTATCTTTTTATTAGTGGTTCTTAACTTTAAAAAGTAGTAGAGAGGAGCCTGAGCATTTGGATTGAAAAAATTTTCCATATCCGCTTTTAATGTTTACCCCTCTCTCAATTCCACCTGTTTTAATTGGTGAACATTTTTTATATACAAAAGGGATCCCTAGTTTGGTTATCCTTAGTTAGCTCAAATAATCTCAGGTTATAAAATTTTAACAATGTAATAAATAAATCATCAATAGAATATTAATTTTAAAAACTGCAGAGTTTTAAAAAAAGTAATGGCAGTTTTAAACAAAATATTAGAGTCATCAGTGCTTCAATTTGAGACTCCATTAGTGTCTGCAAATTACTTTTTGATCTTCTTTAACAATAGAGCCATTTCACTGATATTGTTTCCCATATATTGGAAACTGAACTAAAAAGTTAAATGAACAATCAGATGTCTTTTCTTTGACACTATTGTATATGTTTAAAATTAATTTATTGAAAACTTACTATATGCTAGGAATCATTTTAATATTTTATATGCATCATGTAACAATATCCCTGGGAGCTATAGTCTTTGCTGTCCTTACTTACAAATGGGAGTTTGCAAACGAAGGCACAGGTTTATTCAGCTAAGTGGAGAGCTGGGTTATCACAAGACACAGTCTCACTCCAACATCCACAGCTTTTATTTATTTCCAGTAATCCAGTATGTACCAGTTCACTCAATGAAACAAAGCCAACATCACTCACAGTAATGAAACTAGAAAATGGAAAACACTTTTCTCAGAGAAAAGTGTCAAAACTTTATCAATCTATCATTTGAAAAGTTTCTTATTAAAATGCTTTAAAAAAAACTTGCCACTATGAATTTCCATGCTCTTTCAAGTTCATGCTTATCAGTTTGCTAATGTTAGCAGAAAACATGATTCATTGCTGCCCAAATTACAGTGCAACAGGTTCTTAGTGAAAATAGTCCAGGCTTAGTTGATGACTGTGCATGTCTAAATGCCACATGGACTATGTTTTTCTATTTTCAGAGGCTCCAGGAAGTAAAGCTATCTAGGTATAAACACACGACAAACCCCCAGTGGGTTTTGCCAGACAACATAACTTAAGCATTTTATTTTGAGTAGAAAGAATATGGTCTTCATGCCTTACAAATATCACATAGTTTGCGTTCATGCCATATTCTTTCATTGAGGTTATTACTTCCTTCTGAAGTACATAGATACAAATTTTTCCAAATTTCTATTTCCTTTCTCTACCACATTCCATGTAAACTTTTGAAAATCTCAAGTTGCCCTCCCTCTTTCTATAGTTATTTTAATATTTCCAGGATAGGAACACACATACACACTCTCACCACACACACAATTTCTTCCCCCAAACTAAAGTTTTATGAGCTCATAATTTCTTTGAGAAAATTTAAGATTTTTTTTCAAGTTCTGAAATAAAATTGTCCTTAAGGGCACAGCAAAATAGACTGTTTATAATTAAGCAGCAGGTCATTCTTCCTTCGCACCTAAATGATTTCAGGTTATCTGGTATGCCTGAAATTGATGTAAAACTTCTAATGACTCCTGCATGATGAACTGGGTTTCCCAAGGCAATATTGCAACAAAAGTTAAAAAAACAACAACCCACTAACTCTGTAATACATGCTTGCCTATTCCAATCTATTAAAATAATTCTAATTGAGATCCACTAAATTGATTTCACAATGCATAAGAGTGATGGCCCATCCTTTGTAAAGTAAGTGACCAAAAGTGTCAGAATTACTCAGGAAATTTTTTCAAAAGAAGAATTACATCTCAAGCAGGACCTATTCAATCAGAATACCCAGGGAGTTATGAGAAAATTTCAAAAACTTTTGGTTTGATATATGTAGGAGAACAATTTTACTAGAGAAAGAAGAGGTACAGTGTTATTGAGAAGTGAGACAATGAGGCGCAGTGGCTAAAGTTTCATAAAATTTTGGAGTTCTTAAAAAATACAAAGTTAGGTAAGAAAATAGTTTGAAGAATGAGAAAATAAAACACATTAAAATTTACAAATTTAAAAGAGCTGACAAATGTCACAATTATAAAAAGTTCAGAAAAATGCTTTTATTTTCTCCCTTCAGGTTTTAGTACATTCTACTCCAATTTTATAAGATTTATATTTTTTGATTTATATTTTGAGAGACTAGAGTAACTAGTTGAGATTTTTTTGTATAATTGACTGAAGTCTACTTTTTATTGATCAAAGTTACAAAAAAATTCCTTTTGGCTTTACAATTTGTTTTGCAAAATGTTAGATTAAAATTTTGGATTGTGTCTGTTTTAGTTTGCCAGGGCTGTCATAACAACACAGACGCATTAGATGACTTAGAAAACAGAAATGCATTTTCTCACAGTTCTGAGGTTGAAAGAGGATCTTTCAACCTCTTTCAACCTCAGATAGGATAGGATAGAGGTTGGAAGTAGATAGGATAGAGGTTGGAAGTCTAAGATCAAAGCATTGGTAGATTTGGTTTCAATAAAGCTTTTCTTCTTAGCCATGTTGACTACCTTCTTGCCTCTCCATTTATGTGGTGTGTGTGTGTGTGTGTGTGTTTTAGGACACTAACCATATTGCTTTAAGGCCCATCCCAATGACTTCTAATTTTTTTCAATTTCTATTTTTTATTTATTTTCTTACATTGTTATTGATTTTTGGGCAGTATTTGATTTTTTCCCTCAGGTGTGTAGTCGTTTTAGTTCATTCACCACCATAACACTTGTGGTTCATTACCACAGTCTCTTCTGCTCTTTCACCTCTCCCTTATTTTCTCCTGCTGTGTGCCTCAGATGTATGATCAGTTTGCAAGTTTTGTCTTTTTCCTGTTGAAACCACCTGATATTGGTGAAATTAATATTGATCTTTCCTCTTCTGGCTTATTTTTCTTAACATAATCCCTTCCAGCTCTATCCATGTTGCTGCAAATGGCGTGAACCTATTTTTTTGACCACTAAGTAGTATTCCATTGTGAATCTATACCCTATATTCTTGATCCATTCCAATGATCCCTAATTTAACTTAATTACTTCTTTAGAAGCTTCATATCCAAGTATAGTGCCATTCTGAGATATGGAACATTAGGGTTGAAACATACATTTAAAAATAACTTATTTAAATTGTACTTAATAATTTTATTCAATAAGGTAACAACAAAGTGGTTTGCAACATTCATGTGATTCAGAAATGTTGGATCCCAGCTCTTCAGGTGAATGCTGCCATACTACACTCAACACCATAGTCCACTGTGCCCCGTTACTCTTCTCTTCTACCCAACCTCTCCCCTTCTGGTAGCCTCAGTTTTAAAATTAGATTTTCTAGGGTTTGATTTTGTTTTGACTGATTCTTTGTTTTGTTTCTTTATACTACAGTTATGAGACCATTATATTTCTACTTCTGACGTATTTTGCTTAGCCTTATCCCCTCCAGTTCCATCCAACAATATATGACTTTAGAGGGGATAACATTCAGTTAGTAACATTAGTTCAATCAATAATATTGTTGAATTTGGAAAAACAAATTTCAGTTCTTTTTTTTTTTTAATTTCAAAGTTCTCCCATTTATGAGTGTAAAGATTTCAGTACATTAAAAATTTCTTTGTGCAGTGATCATCATAAGTATTCTGAATTGGTGACACAGTAATTACTTTGGTGTCAATGTTCTCATTATATTGATTTATTGCTATATATTTGTAGGTGTCAAATCAGCAAAAAGAAAATTGAAAACATTTTCTGATCATTCACTGTTCCTCACTACTTATATTTTCATACAAAGTTGACATCTGTTAGCTACTTATGTTTGAAATTTATGTTCTTTAATTAGTTGTAGTTTTTGTTGTGACTTAAATTTTACAGTTTTCCTCTCAATCCTATATTAATTTCCGTTTATTTTGTTCACTTCACTATTTTTTGTTTTGTAGTCAATTAATTTTAAGTTCTACTTTTCATTAGTTATTTATTAAATAAAATTACTAAAGAAGCTATGTTATAAATAAAATCAAGTTCATAATTTGTCAGTTTTTAAAAAGAAACAACTAAATTTTGTGAAATTCAGCAGTATCAATAATTTCATTTTCATTAAAACAAATAAAATAATGTTTTTATTTTTATTATCACATACATTACATCATCAAGATATAATCTTGACAGGGGAGAACTTTTGTTTGACAAAATATAGATGAGAATAGAATCCTCCACCACTATTTGCATGTCTGATGTTGAAAGGACTTTTACCAACTAATTTCTGTTTCCACATGTTTTGAATCTTCTCTCATCGATGTTTCCACTGTCAGTTTCAATAGTTCATTTCTCGAAAGGGCTCTCTCTTGAGACTTCCTGATGTCAGGCGAGTTGATACAGTGGATGGCAGGGGTATTCCTGGAAGCTGGTTCTAAATTGGGATCGCTAGCAATAACTTCACTGTACACTGAAATGATTGAATCATATAAAAAAATCCCACTCAACTGAATGTTGAGTCCCCATTTCACCTTTCACTTCCACTAGTTTCCAAAAGTTCCTGTGGCCACTTCAGCTTTAGTGAACCGAAAGGGAAGTCAGAGTGGAAAGAGGTATTGGCCTCTTAGCTCTATTTCATTACCTCTTACCATGTAAGATGACAAACCCATACTTAATTCTTTATTATTTATTACAAATAATATATTTTTATTATTATAAAACCTCATACTTGTTTTTTAAAAATACACAAAAAATTATCATGAACTTAGTTTCTTAAAAAAGCACCTAATTACTATGTCACAGCTCCTTAGGCATGGCTGGATTTCTGTTACAGATGCATCTCTTGTGAAAGGGGGAGGAGAATAACAGTGAAAGGGCTCCATTCTTCCTGTCCCTAGATTGACCACTGGTCGTCCCTTCAGTATGACTTCTGTACCCCTTGGACTTGTCCCCCGGCCCTATTCTTTGAAGATTTACATGATTTATGACATTAAAAGATATTTCTGATTTATGCTATATTCTATTTTCCACAGTCTTAAAATCAACCACTTCTTCAAGAAGCTCTGATTCCTTAAGAGAAGACTGGTATTAAGAAACCAAGAGTTGTGTGTTTCATATACAATAACTACCAGATATTAGTGCCTCTAAGCTTTCCAGGTGGGCAGAGCTAAGCTATTTAAGAATGTGTATGTATATCTATAACTGTCCTCTCTCTCATATGTACTATAAAACCAAGAGATTTCCTAGTTAAATCTGAATCTAATGTACTCTTTCAAGTTTCTTATTTACCCTCCATAGTTTAAATGATTTTTTCTAGCAATAAGAAACTTGGGTATCATCTCCCCACCCACCACAATTTATTTGTTCGTTTGCTCAATATAACCAGTTTCCAACTATCCTAGTCATTCCCTCCTTCTCTCACCTTGTCTCCCTACTCCCTTTGTCCCATGCCCTTGTTCAACAGACCTACTGACTATTGTCTTCTCATGAGGATCCTCATTTTTTGCTGCCCTCATAACTCCAGCCACCTTGCTGGGATAGAGAAAAAAGAAGGACCAAGACACCAATTTCTAATTTTTTTTTTTTGAGACTTGCTATTTTTGCCTGTGGAACCGCAGGCTCTCGTTGCCCGGGGGGGCCACAGACTCAAGCAATCCCCAGTCTCAGCTTCCCAGGCAGCTGGGATTACAGGCGCGTGCCACCACGCCCTGCTATTTTTCTGGAACGATGGGCCCCAGACGGGACTCGAACCGCGATCCCTAGCCCTGACCGCTTCATAGGCTGAAGCTTACAGGCACGAACCACTGTGCCCGGCCCAATTTCTAATTTTCAATTAATGGCATCACTTGGGTTTTACTTGGTACTAAATTGACTGAATTCCATTCAATTTCCATTGACTAAATTTTGACACTTTCAATTACAGTCTATATTATGAACAATAGACATATGTCATATTATTAATGATGATTACAGTTAAACATAGATAATATGGAAAATGTCATAATTGACATTTCATTTATTTATGAACTGACTTGATGAAGGAGAAAGAACTGAGAGAATATATAAAAACACAATATAGATATTGGAAGTAGTTGATAAGAGGGAAAACAGATTAGGAATATAAAATGGAACTAAAACACGAGCAACAAAAGTATATTCTATAGATTTCTCTACACTGAATCAGAAATGGTTTTTTTTTCTCTCACCTGTTTTACCTGGGTTTGAATTTTAATTACAGTACTTAGAATATGAGCTCTGGGATATGGCTCTTAATTTCTCTGTAGCTCAGTTTCTTCATTTCTAAAATGGGAATAAAAGTAGTGATACCTCATGGGATTGCTCTGAGAATTAAATAAGTTGATCCATTTTTAAAGCTCTTAGTACTGACACATATTAAATTCTCAGTGAAATTTAACTATTATTACATGTTGAAGTAGAATTGCTTCCCTCAGATTCCTCAAGTATAAAACCAGTCAGAAACCTTGACACTTAATGTGCTCCTCAGTTTGTCAAAGTCATTTCTTCAGCTGAAAATGTTGCAGGTACCTGATTGACAAGACTTCTGTCCAGGGTCTGAAGTGTAACTTATAATTGATTAAAGAGCTAGATGCTTTAGCTATTGATAAAGAATGGGCAAATGTATAAGCAAATCTTAAGGAAAGACCTTTTGTCTGCATCAGAAGACATAAAAGAAAGCCTCTCCAGAGGGTAGCTCATGGATTTTCATAAGTATCTGACAAAAGTTGACAATGGCCTCAAGGACCAAGTCTTAATAGTCTAATGATCTGAAGGATAATTGCATTAAATGTCAGCTTCATCCATGAAGGAAGAGCATGGCATCTAAAGGAAGAGTTGAATTTTCTGCAAAATACTCCCAAATAAGTTAATAAAGTAACCAACTAGATAGGGTTCCTTGGTATCAATCACATGTTCACTGAATGATGTTTCTTTAAAAAAGTTTTAACCTTTTTATCTTTACAGGGACTAATCAAAAATCTGGCCAAACTTTAAAACTGCTCCCATTTATAGTAGATGGAAGTTGGTTTTCTTGTTTTTATGAGGTTGGATTTTGTCATTCAATATTTAATTTAAATTGAATATTAGAATTATTCATAAAGTATGCTCTCTTTTGCTATATTATATTGTTTATTAAAAAAATCTCCTTCATTGATTTGCTAGCATCACTGCAAATAGATCATTTTAGAAATGTCATTTTATTTTATGCTGATTAAGTAAAAGCTTACACTATGATCTCATGTCCGCTTGCCATCTTTATCATCTGATATGGTTTAGATACTGAAGAAAGTTAGTCCTGCTGAAAATAGCACTAACATTTCTGAATAGTGCATCAGATTTCCTGATTTGCACTTGGGTATGTGGGTGACATTAATTATCATATATCTTCAAACTTTGAGGTTGTCTGTGGTATAGCTTCCCATCCCCTCAAATGTAGCAGCCACCAATTTAGACAAAATACAGACATAATTATCGCTCTGACAAGCCATAAATTTCCCTTATGATTGAACACTTTGGCAACATTCCAAGTGAAGACCTAGGGCCACCAAATTGAAGCTGCTTTCTCTGGGAGAGGTTGATCTTCATCTCACTTCACCTGTCCTATGGAGAATACATCCTTTACCATTAGTGAGAGAGTACCATATGGGAAAGAGGTCCAAGAATGAGCCTTGTTTGCATGAAACACTGTCCTTGACTACATGCAATGTTGAGACATTGATTTATGTTTTCTAACTTTGATAGTGGTAATTTTAGATAGAAATAATTGACTTTGAATGTATGATGCAGTCTCTTCTGTGTTTTTGCATGTGTGCACATCAATTTGTCATAATTTTTTTTTCTGGCCATTGATCTGGTTTTGCATCTCTTCCCTCTCTGCAATCTGCTCCTACAATCTTCACTCTGGTGCAGAGGAAGGCTGCAGTTCTGCAGAGCCAGGCAATTCTCAAAGGCTCTGGCAGGGCTAGGCAGAATGCAGGGCTTTTAGGAAGCAACCTGGAGCCAGCAGATTGGAAATATTATCACTTGCTTCCCCCTGGCAGACTGCACTGAACCATGTCAGGACTAAGCTTTAGGACATTTATGTCTAAATTACTTTTTCTGAAGAGAAAACAAATGTCAATAATAATAATAATAATTTAAACATGTATAGTTCCTTCTGTTTACAAACTATTCTCACAAACAAAATCAGATTTGATTCTGACAATAACCCTGTGACATAGGCATTAACCTATCACTATTAAACCCATCTTTTGCAAATGAGATTACTGAGGTCTAGAAAGGTTAAATGGTTTACTAAAATTTAAAATGCTAGGAATCTATCATCATTGCAGTTAAGCTCAGTTTCATACTTTTGATGTGCTATGTGCTGTATTAAGTGCTTTATACAAGTAGTATTTTTAATGTTGAGTCAACAAATTCCAGATCTATAAGACACAGCTGAAGTCCTGATCAGTTTCCCCTGAAGTCCTGATCTGTTTTCCCTGTATTAGACAGCTTTCTTCAAAATTACATCTCCACCATTCAAAAAATAAAGAGAACACACTATCATTTACCTGGTAACTGTGGCTCTCTGCTAAGAAGGTTTGTGTACATGGTCCCACTTTACTCCTTAAGAATTGCTATGGTATTAAGTCCATTTTGCAGGCAAGGAAATTGGAGCTTGCCACAAATCATAAAACTTACAAATGATAGACCCTAGATTCAAACTTCTTGTGAGTCCATATCAGTTTGTTTTCCGGTACACAGGTTCAAACTTTCTCATAAAATTTACTATGAAAAGATAAATATTGTGTTGTAACCCAAATACATGTACAAACTGAAATAAACCTTTTAAATATTTCACATAGTTTTATTTCAACTATTAAATATTTCAACTATATTCAAAGTTTTCAGTGCTATCAATCATCTTTTCAGCTTTCCTCAGATCTTACATATGAAAATGAAAAGCGACATTGTTTCAGTTAGGCTTTGCTCATTTAAATTCACAGCAGCTCATGCAAACATCATAGTGGGAGTCTTCCTGTGGTGGCAGGCATTTTAGATGATCCACTTTCTCTTCCTCTCTCTCCCTGACCACATCCCTATGAGGGGGCAGATAGATCCATTAAGGTGAACCCTGTCATTTTCTGAACTGATGGATAAGGTTTGTTGTTTGAGAAATCTCCAAGGCCATGTTTATAAAAGGCCAATGCAGGGAACTTATTCATTGATTTACATTTGATTTAAAACCTTCTCTGAGTGGGTGTTTTGGGTGATGGTAGTGGTGGAGTTGGGCTGTGTGTCAATTATCCTGGCACTATTCCAGGTGGCTTGCCATTCCTAACTCATTTCCTGGTGGGGCTACAATATACCCACTGTGGTGACATATCCATCCATTTACAACTCTTCTTGGTTAAGGGTATACAGGGTCTTCAACTTCTTGGTCCACTGTGGGATTATTTTTAGAGTCCAGATTTCTCACATGTTTGTCAGTGGTTGTGTTTGATTTTAATAATTGCTGGTATTTATTTAGCCTTCTGCAAGTCAGAAACAGAGTTAAGCATTTCACAGTCATCCTATCGAATCTTCAAAAGGCTGTAATGAGGATGTTACTATGTCATTTCATATCAGCAGAAAATCTAGGTTGGCAGGTGGCTTTTGTTCAGTAGACATTTAGGGCCAGGGGGCATTGAACTAGAAGAGTTGAGTGAGATGAGAAAGGAAGTAGAAAAGATGGGTTTATACACACATATACACCAAAAAACAAAATTTTGGAGTTTTGGTGTCTAAGTAAACATCTATTCCAGCTCACATTGTGACAATTTAATAGTCTCACACTCTACCTACCAACTGAGTTAGCCAGGCAGCACATATTGTGACAATTGAAATCCTATATTTTTTTCTTCTGACTTTTCTCATTTAGAAAAGGGGAGTGACGTTGGTTCTCATATCTGAGATTATTTTTTAATCATAGGCAGACCAAGCTTTCAGTTCCTCTTGGTGGGCAATGGTTCTTAACTACTAGTACACACCAGAGTAATCTAGGTAGCATCTCCAAATCCAGATTCCTGAACTCTGTCAAGATAGAATCTGATTAAACAGATCCAGGTGGTTTCCTGAAATATACACTTATAGCATTTAGATTTAAAAATCTGAATGAAGGTGATTCAGATTCAAGTTATCTGAGAGCCATGTTATGGAAAAAGTTAATTCAAGATATTATAAGATGTACTCCCTAGTGATGTACATTGTGGGTCTGCCTCCCTCAGTCGTGGGCATCTTTATAATTGTCTTAGAGAGAAGCTAAACTATATGTAATTAAACTAAAGACAACAATAGTTCTATTAATAGCAACAATGGATAAAGGAGTTAAACAGTGCTTCAGAGCCATCAGCAAGCGTTCTCAGTCACAAGTAAGCAAGGTGCAGGCCCCCTACATAAATACAAAAACTAACCAAAAGACTGGTGCATAGCAGAGACTAAATGTGGCCTTCCATATCTGAGTGTTTGTCTACATTTCCTAGCTTTTCTTGCAGCTTGGTAACTAAATTACTGGGTCAACAATACATTGACAAAAGTAAAGAACCATTTCCAAACCTGATTGTTAAAATACACAGAATAGCTTATTGTAGGGTAAATGAGTTGGTCAGGCTTTCCCCCCCACGGGCCTCTATGACCAGCACCTGTGATATTATACCCTCTCCATGATTGTATAGATCTAGGTCTAGTGGTTGTGCACATGTGTGAATGGGTACACCTAAGCCTCGGAGGAGAGGATAAAAGGGCAGCATCACCCCAGGAGTGAGAGAGGAGCAAGGCAGAAGAGAGAAGAGAGTGCCAATAGAGTAATGAGAATACCAGAGAGAGAAAGAGGTTAGAGAAAGAGTGTGAAGAATCCTGGGAGACTGAGGGGCTTGTCTGCCCCTTAGCCCCCTGGCACCCACCCTGGTCCTGACCCTGACCATGCTTGTGCCCTGCCTGGTGTGTCTGTGTAACTGTTAGAGCCAGTAAGAACCTTCCTAGATTGGAATACCTGCACTATAATTGTCATGAGCAGGATGCTTGCACTACAGTGTTTTATGCTCTTTGTCTTTTCTACCCCAACTTTATGCAGGTAATACTGGAATAACCTTGCAGATGCATGATGGTGGAACACCTACATGGAAAAAGATGGAGTTGGTGGAACACCTACATGGAAAAGGCTCTGAGTTAACTGCCTACAGGAGAATGACCTGACCTGACTGTAACAGCGGCAATAATAAACCTCTATTGTAAACTCCTGAAAACTTGGGACTTATTTTGTCAGCCTAGTCTATCTTAATATATTTATATGTTAATAACTACAAAACAATCATTATGAAAACACTTCATTATAGTAGAATAGATTATTTTGAATTTATTCTTTCATTGGATCAATAAGCTATCAAAATGAAGTGGGAATTCTTTTTCTTAATTTATTTATATATAAATTTCACATCATTGTAATCCCAGGGATTTACCCTTCCCACCCTCCTCTCCATTCCCCCCCTTTCCCTCTTGCCCAAAGTTGTGTGTGAAGTGGGAATTCTTGATATCATCGTTTCAAACTGATAGTTCACACAGAATTATTTTAACCAAATACTTGTATGAAATTATAAAAATCAGTAGTGTTTGACTTTGTTGAAAAGGCTTCTAATCCCATGTCTCAAATTTGATGATAAACCAACCTTTACAACTTCATTTATAAAGATGATGAAGTCCCTCAAATGTCTGAAGGAGTATGGTGTCCATGCAGTAATTGATTCTTTTATTCACCAACTACTGCACATGAATGGGAAAATAGAAACTAATATGGCATCCAAAAGAATGAAAAACTATAAAAATCTCAGATGCTACTGTTGCCACTCTTGTAATTTCTTAAGAAAGGAATATTTTAACTTGGTCCATTATCTTTCCCATAAACCTCTTACAACTTTAATTTACTAATTTAAGAAAAAATGTTTTTCTGAGTGCTGCAAATTCTTAAGAATGGTGTTTTCCAACTACCCGTTGAAAGCTGCTCATAAATCAATTCAGGGAGTATAAATCATCATAGTCAGCATCAAAACAGAAACATAAGAGAAATTACCAAAACTTTTTATTTAGTGTAGGGGGATTATATTTTAATTATTTCTGGTATAAGTACACACATATGCATACTTTTTTTGGAGTCAGCTCTTATTATCAAGATAGTGGTAACTTGATTGGTTACTTTGAACAATGAATTAGGAAATGGCCAATTGTAGGTAACTAGTAATTATAGGGCACCCTAGTAACAATATTCATTAATCAACACATAACATTTTTATGTGCATTTCTGGTTTAAGACATCTTATTAATATATATTGTTAATTCATTAGCATTGAGCTCACAGCCACCAGGTTTGTATTGCTGCCTTAATCAGGCTCATGAACACACATTTCTTCATAAAACATATTATAGCTTTTTTGTACTTTAAAACACTGCACAGTGACTTCAGTACATTGTTTGGGAGCCATTTTAAGCAGAGAAATCATCAGCAAAAGCATAAAAATACAAAAATGTGGATGAATATCTCACAAAATGACTCTTATTTATAGCATGAGAGCTGAAACAAGAAAACTACCTTTCTTGTTTGACCTGCTAGGATTTTGCACAAAAGTCAACTTACAGTTTTTGCAACATTGTGCATGTGCATAGCTTTGGTTGATAATTAAAGAACTGTAAATATTGATTGGAGGTTTGCAAATAATGTTAAAAATTTTGCAAATTAGTAAATAAGGAATAAGTGAATGACTTTCAAAGCTGTTGGATTTTGAGATTGCTTAGTCAAAAGCAGATATATTTATATTTACGAATGCATGCAACAAAACTTATAAATCATATGAAAATAAAATGAAAAGATACTGTTTGGATATATATGTAAGATGTTATATATTATAATAGAAATGTCACTTATTGTTTAAGAATGTGTTTCCTTAACAGCAAGTTACCATTCCAAATTTAACCTCTGTTCTTACTTTTTAGGTTTCTGGAAATGTAGAAGTAAAAATAATTATTTTGACACTTTTTCATTTCTAAACTGGAACTTATTGCTATAAATTTCCTCTTAAATTCTGCTTAGTGACATTCATCAAATTTTAATGAGTTGTGATTTCATTAAGTCAACATAGCTTGAATGTCTTATTGGTTTCTACTTTCACTCACTGATTTAGAAGTGTGCTACTTAAATTTCCAAATATTTGAGTTTTCCAGATTTTTTTCAGATCAGGAATATGGTATATCTCAGTAACTTTTTCATCTATACTTGAAAGTTTTTATTTTTTATATAGTTGAATTAAATGTTCAGGAAATGTCAGTTACATCAAGTTGGTGGTTGATATTTCTCTTTAAATCTTGTTTAAAGATTTGTACTTGTTTTCTGCCTACTAGTTCTATTAATTATTGAACTCTTATGATAACTCATGTTAATTCAGATTAAAGGAAAAGGAAGTTAGTTTCAGTTTACTAACTTCCATTGATGTTAGTTTGAGGATGTGTATATGAAGATATTGTTTTTAAGGATGACTCGAGATGACTTAAAATTTTGTAAGATCCTTTAATCATTCACTTAAATGTACTATTTAGATAAAAACAGCATGGTTGCTGTGACAAGACAGCTTCAAGGAAACTCTTCTTTCTGTGTTTTTGACTCCTTCTGTGTTCTTGATTCCTTGTCAGTCTACTGCTTTTTCTATATTCTTTCTATATATAAATTCTGGAATTACCAAGATTCATTGGATCATATGAAGCCCATCAATGGCCTTAGGTGTATCTCACCTTTTACTATTGAAAAAAAGATAGGAATACTTCTGAAAATTCTGAACAAATATTTGGAGTCATGTAGGTTGTCCAGTATTTCATATCATGAGCTGGAAAAATGGCAGAGAAATGAATTGCACTAGAGCCTACATTCAGGGTTTGTGAGAACCGTTCAGGTATGAAAACTTTATGCTAGAAAGACAGATAGTATGTCTATTTTGTCCTTCACTGCTGATTAAATAACTGAGATAACTGAGAGGTTAAGTGTTGTTCATCCCACATTCTGCACATCTAATAGCCTTCAAATATGTTTTAATATTTGGAATACCTATTTTTAAAATTTCACTTGATAAAGCTTTAAGCTTTGTATCATTATTTAGGGAGAGATTTTCAGGAGCATTACTATTTATAGATTGTTAAGACATTGTCAAGGCCATTGCATGTGGACGCTTTCTTGAATTATAGCACAGACACTTAAATACCTACCCCAAGAATGATAGGGGTCTTAAATAGGCAGTCATATTTACTGAGGAAACCTAGAGTTTTCTTAGATTGCCAACCTGAGTAAGACAAGAAATGTCAGGGTGACAGAGTTTAAGTGGCTCTTTTCAGATATATTACACTGACTCTCTATATTTAAGATGCAAAACAGCCTCCCAGGAGGTATTTAATTAAGTGAAAGTAAGTCTCATCCCTTTGGAACTGGATGGTTCAGTGAGCAAATACATATCAGCATGTGAAGGAAGTGAGGGAAGTTATTATGTGCTTTATAGACATGGTGACACTTTATAACCCCCTATCAGGGATCCTAAACAGTGATTGGTTGAGAAAATTATCAAACTGAGTTTAAATTTCAGCAGGTACAAAATTTATGTGCAAAAGTCCAGAACAGTGTACTGTCTTCAAAAAGAAAAATAAGAAATCCTGGATTTTCAAAGTCTCTTTGAAGGCTCTTAAGGTAAGATAGAACATCCTCCTTATTCAGAAACAACTGACTCCTTTATAAAGAAATTTGAATTTCAGAGAATTCCATTAGATTTTAAGAAGTGACTAACCCTTTATAACTAGATTCTTTTCCTTTTAGCCAGTCAAATCACGTACATAAAGATAATAGAAATTTATATTGTAAGAAATGTTAATTCTATCTAGAAAAATATGGCATTGCTGAAGAAATGAATTTTATCCCTCATAGCCAGTATGTTAAAATGTCAGCTGCCAGCAGTCAGAAAAAGTATATGTAGGCTGAAGCAAATATTTCAATTCTTGTTTTAGAATTTTACTAATAGAATGAATCTATTGAATATTGTATAATAATTCACTAAAGCTCCTTCATTGCTTTTTTTTTCCAGAAAAACCATTTCTTAAAAAGCTAGAATCCACCTAAAGCCATTTTTTAGCTTCATTATTGCAGAGAGAGTGAAAATAAAATGACTTAATGATAATGGAAAGAAACCATCTTTTCCTCTTTCAAATATAACAGCAGTTACATTTAAGCACTGAATTTAAGCAATAAACACGGATTTGGGAATTTGATATAGCACATTACTCAAATTCTGACAAATCTGTTGATAGATTTCATGCAGATCAGGCTTATGTTTATTTCCTAGCTGAGTAAGTGGCCTTCAAATGCTTGTTGAAAGAATGAATGGAATCAGCCCAGTTTACATTTAATTTCTTGAGCCCCCCCAAAATTAATCTTTGACTTAAAAAAGTAATATTTTTGTCAATTACCATTAGGGTTTTAGAAGTTTTGTTGAGACAAGTCTACTGAGGTTATCTAGAGATTCTCAGAGCTGTCTCAGTTCTTTTCCACTTCACAGTACCATAATAGATATGGGAAAAGAGAAACATGCTGCTAATTGGAAAATTGAAATGGAAATTTGATAGTTATCTGATTACTTCTGGGTAGTTTTGATTTAAAAAACTAGAAAAAACAGATTGAAAGAAGTAGTTTGTGCATTGCATTTCAATTTTAGTTTTTATTTGCTCAAAGCAACTACATCATTGCTAAATCTCATTTCATATGTCACAAGAAATCAAACAATCTGAAGGTGTTCGTTTCCACAGTTCTAGTGTCTCTACTTTTGACCTGAGAAAAATGAGGCATTTTCTATAGAGTCTGTCAGCTTTGTACTACCCTTTGCAAACAGTGACAAGTATCCTCAGACCATGTGTGTGGTGCAGGAGTGGATCAGAAGAGAGCAACAATGGTTTGATTGTAGGACTGCAGTTTAAAAACAGGAGTCACATAACCTTAGCTTTCAAGATAGGTGCTTTCTAGGACACCCCGGCTCCTCCAAATTACAGAGTGGACCACGTTCTGCTGTGTCTATGAAATCATTAAATTTGAGACTGCAAAATATAATATAAACCTGGCTTCCCAAACAGCTGCCTTTCAACATTTGTGCCCCGGAACTGCCTGCCATTTGTCCGGAGGCCATGTCAGCCTGATTTCTATGGACAGTGACTTTAAAGGTAGTTTAGCTATTCTTGGCATTCTTGTAGTTATTCAACTACAAGAGCTAATGCACCCCCACCCTCTTTTTTCTTCTCAGAAGGTATGAAACCATGCCATCTCCTCTGTGAGGAAATGCCATTATTTTATGATAGTTGATACTCACTGAGGTCTAGTTGTGGTTCCTCTACTAACATTAAATTCATTCAAGGCTATACTGTTTTATAATCTATAAACCCAGTGGGAGTTCATGGAACAGGAGTAAAACCCTTCCTTTCTATAGTAATAATATATTATGATGTTATGAAATCAATAAATAGGAATTCATTTTTTTATTCATATGAATTCTGCAATGTCCATTCTATATAAAAATGTAATAGATTAACTCTTTTGTTTTATTATATGTAAATATAGTTTATATCATTGTTAATTTTTTGCATAGTATTTGATATTTCCCTTCAGTTACAGTTACTGTAGTTCTCCCACCACCATAGCACCCATGATTCATCAACATAGTCCCTGTGCTCTTCTCTCCCCTATTTTGATCCCTCTCCTTCCCTCTCCCCTGATGTATGCCTCAGATTTATGATCATCTAGCAAGTTTTGTCTTTTCCCCCTGATACTTTGTTTAGTCTCTCTATATTCCATACATAAATGAAACCATCCAGTATTTATCTCATTTCCTTCTGACTTATTTTGCTTAGCATAATCCCTTCCAGGTCCATCTATTTTACTGCAAATGGCATGAATTTATCTTTTTTTGATCACTGACTGGTCTACCATTGTGCATATGCACCACATAGATTATTTCTAAGCAAGAATGATCATGTTATTAGAAGTCCTACATAATAAATCTTACCATTTATTAAGAGATTGCTAAATAGCTGAAATAGTGCTAGGTATTGTCTATACTAATAAGCATTTATTTATTAACAGCATTTTCAAAATATAATTTTCTGTGCTGTGTTTAGAATATGATGGTTGTCAGGACACTCTCCTGAGTCTCAGGAGCTCATAGAAAGGCAGGGAAACATATTAACAAGTAGGCTATTTTAAGACATTACAATGTGTTACTAGTCAGATGTGCAGAAGCTGCTGGGTATACCAAGTGTCCTTTTGAACATCAGCAATGGCTTCTTAGAGAAGATTCTTCTGCTAAGATATTGGGATAATCTTGAGGTACAGGATTTATATTTATCCCAGATAGCAGAAAGAAAGTCTTAAGAGTGTACCTATTTAAGTCTCTCAAACTCACACAGAAGTAACAAAGATAGAATTTGACCCTGGATCTCTGAATCCAAGCTCCAGATCCTTTCCACTAACTCCTTCCTGTTAGTAATTTTTTTCCCTGACAGTCAGGAATAGTCCAATGATAAGAATTTGGGTGAAGACGATAAGTACTCTATCTTCTAAGTACAATCTTTGCAGAATTAATAGTTGGTTGAAATTAGTGATATTTTTACCATAAGAGCAAGAGTATAAAAAAGTAGTACCTTTTCTTTATATTCCTCTATACTGTGCCTCTTCATTGGAGTAGACAGAGAAAGCCTATGTAGTTTTATCATATACTTTATAAAAAGTATAATACTTTCTTATGTATCATTGCCACTTCAGGAATGTTCTAGAACATTGACTCGATATACTTTTCTCATTTTTATACATATTCCTTACCCAGGAAAAAGGCAAATGCTTATAGCCAGAATAATATACTACTGCAGTTCCTATTTTTTTGCTATGCAAGTAATTTTTTACTGTTCTTTTTTCTTAAAGAAGCCATTGATAAGTAAGGCCAATGAAAATGAAGATTATTATATATTTTTGCATTTGGGCAGCAGCCTGGGCCATTCCAGTAAGTATGCCTTCCTCAGAAAATGTGCCTACTTTGTTGTCTCTTGTAATGTGACATTAAAAGATGTATGTTTCCATAAGACTATTCAGATAATCTAAGCCTGAACATTTGTATCTGCATGACTTTAAAAATATATTTGGGATCTCGATAAAACAGATATGTAATCCGAATTTGTGGTTCCATTATGCTAATAAAAACTCATGTTATATCAGAGAGATCAATACTTTAAAAATTATTTTTGACTAGTTTATGCTCAATACCTGGAAGTCAAAGAAACTTTGTCCATCTTTGCTTCATGTCCAATGAATTTCATCCTAAAAATAAATTCCTCCAAAAATTGCTTGGGAAGTCTCATTAAAGAAAAATAGGAAAAATGGAATTTTTTTTAACTTAGAATAAAACTAATACTTTACCTAGTGAGTTATTTTTTATATTCTTACTATGGAAAATTTGGAATAGATAGAAAAACAAAGAAAAATTAAAATATATATAATTTTATTTTATTTTCATTAGTTATTTTATTAGCCAGATGCTATGGTTAATTTTTGATGCATTTTTAGAGTATCAAACACACGATATGTATATACTCCAAAATTTTCTCAACTCTTTCAAATGACTCATAAAGATGTAGAAGTAGCAACTTACTTGAATTTACTTCTGCACTAGTTCTGGTTCTACCTACTATTCTCTTAGGTAGTTTAGTCAGAATTATATATAAGGTGGGTTTTATGCTGTGGCGAGAGGCTTGTTCCATAGAAACAGTAAAGGTCTATGTCTCTGTCTATATAAGATTTCCCTAATATAGCTAAGGTGTCTACTAACTACTTCATAATATTGGTAACAACATTGTGAAAAATATTTGCATATCTATTTTAAACTCATAAGACCTATGAGAAACCACTTCTCTTTTCTACCTACTTACATTATGTTTTATTTAACCTTTGTGTTTTATATTTTATTCTTAAGGAAAAGTATGTACATATACATGTGGAGGAAGGTACAAGTGCATGTGTGCGTAGGTACACAAAATAAGAATGTTTGTAATTTTCAATCTTCACTTTGCTAGATTCCTCAAATCAAGCCATTGGAGACACATACTGCTGACACATCTGTGAATTCAAGTCTTCTAGCAAAATCAGAAGTGCCACTACAGGTACAGAATATAAAATGTAAACTGTTTTTAGATCTTATTAACTTTCAAAAATTGATGTTCTTAGTTTGCTTTATTGCGAGCCAGTATTTACAATTTATTTTGATTTGCTTCTCTTTTACAGGATGAATTCAATGCCAATTACACTACAAAAGAAAGTGTCCCTATACTTTTAAATGATAGAGAAAAGCAACAACATGTTAAAGAAGCCTACAAAGGAGAAAGAAATGGCTCTACTTGGGTAGAAGTTAGAGGGAGGTTTTCTCCCATATATTCTATGTTAGAAAATGAAGTGGGGAGTACTGCGAATCAAAATGGGAGCACAAGAAAACCAGAAATATATGGTCATGATGGGATACATGAACAAGAAGAGAGTTCTGCAGCAAATGGCATCAGGGGACAAGTAAGTGTCACCAACAATGTGAGAGTAGCAAATGAGGGCAATGTTAGTGGACATATTGACACAAATTCAACAAACAGGGATGTTGGAGACATAAGTAAGAGTGAGAATGCCACTGTTATCCAAGAAGATGTTCATCGCATAGCTGGAAGCAATAACAATACAGACCATGGGAGTAAAATAAATGAGAATTTCGGTAGAAATGAGAGTAATACAGTTGAAATAATACCTCAGAGAGAAGGTGAGGGAAATGGGAATGAGGAGACAGGGGTTACACCAGGGGGAAGTGGAGCTGGCAATAGAGAAGATGCTGGACTGGATGGGAGTCCTAGTGGGGATGGAGCAGATGAGGATGAAGACAAAGGCTCTGGTGATAATGAAGGTGAGGAAACAGGGAATGGAAAAGAAGACTCTGATAATGGCAGGGGCCAGGAGGCTCAGGGACATGAAAAAGAAGACAATGACAACAGCTTAGGCCAAAATTCCATTAGTGCTGAAGATGATGACCTTGAGGACAAAGAGCTTCATGAGACAGATGGAGATCAAACCTCCAAGAGTGAGGAGGACTCTGGCAGTATTACAAAGAACAATGGTAGTCAAAGAATATTGGACACACCCAGTCACAGGGAAAACCAAGGCTTGGATAATGGACTCAAACAGGAATTAGAGACAACCGTTATTGGAAAGAGCCAAGATAAGGTTAGTATGTGAAATTGATTTTTTATGGCAATTTAAATTCTCCTCTCTTTCCCAGCCCTTTCATGATGGCAGCATAAAAAAAAATTATGACACACAAAAAAAATTATGACACACATCTTTAAATGATTTGAATATTTAATGAGAAACCTAGAGTCCTTACTAAACTTTGATAAAGAAGAACTTTAAAAAGCAGATATTTCAGAAAATTTGGCTACAATTCTAGAAAAATCTAAATTGTTTGATGTCCCATACAAAAATTCCTATTGGGTAAAAATGGGAGTGTGTTATTATATAATCTAAGCCCCAGAGTCCTTTTAATTCCTGAAGAAAGCACACTCTGATAAACTTATTTCTGAGGAACTGAACCTCTTTCTATGATCACTTTCCCCAGTCAGTTTTCCTCGGACCATGCTATTTTTACCACACTACATTAACTCATTAATCATTCTTTTTTCCTATTCTTCCTTAGGAAATAGAAATCAAAGGTTGTAGCAGTTGCAACAGAAACAATACTACCAAAGAAGCTGGGAAGGTCAACTCAGAGAAGTTCAGTAAAGGACAACATGGACTGATTACTGGCAAAGGATATGTCAAGATACAAGGAGGGGCTGGCAACGTGCAAGGACCTGGTCAGAAGTCACAACCTGGAAATACATTTGGACACAGCAAAACAGGTAGTGCAAGTAATAGCAATGGCTATGACAGTTATGAGTTTGATGATGAGTCCATGCAAGGAGATGATCCCAATAGCAGTGATGAGTCCAGTGATCATGATGATGCCAATTCTGAAAGTGAAAATAAGAGCAGCAGCCAAGGAGATACTTCTTACGACTCTAATGAATCAGAAGATAATGCCGGTGATAGTGACTCAAATGGAGGATATGATGATGGCAGTGAAAGCACATCCGATGCTAATGATGGTGATAGCAATGACAATGATAGCAATGGGAGCCATGACAATGACAAATCAGACAGCAGTAAAGACAAATCGGATAGTAATGACAGCAGTGATAGCAAATCAGAAAGCAGTGATAGTAGTGACAGCAGCGACAGTAGTGACAGCAGCGACAGCAGCGACAGTAGTGACAGCAGTGACAGCAGTAACAGTAGTGACAGCAGTGACAGCAGCAACAGTAGTGACAGCAGTGACAGCAGCGACAGTAGTGACAGCAGTGACAGCAGCGACAGTAGTGACAGCAGCGACAGCAGTGACAGCAGCGACAGTAGTGACAGCAGCGACAG
>PVHY01011452.1:0-47944 GCA_004024945.1 Uropsilus gracilis
GGCAGGCAGGCAGAGAGGCAGGCAGGCAGGCAGGCAGGCAGGCAGGCAGGCAGGCATAAAAATTTGTAGTAAAAACATGTATACCTCCTATGTAATGGGTGAAAACCAGAATCGCTGAGTAACTGACCCACTTGGCCTTAGATTTCATTTTAATAGCTTAGCTATACCAAGGGAGGTTGGGAAAGAAATGGAAAATAGGTTAGGGTATTCACTGGGGAAAACATAGGGTCCTCAGTCTTCTCCTTTGAGAAGAGACAAAGGGATTACATCCTCCTGAAAACAACACTTACAAAGTGAAGATTAGATAAAACCATCAAAAGGAACATCCTCCCGGCATTATTTTCTTGTATAGCTTTTTCTTGAGGCTACCTTACTTTATACTGTTGCATAATTTCCAAGATTACATTTCTCACCACATCTGCCACCAAATATGTAGCCATTCAAATCCACTATCAACTTTCTTCACATTACTCTCCCTTTTCCTTTTCCTCTAGTAATCACCATTTAATTGTCAGTCTAATGGGCTGGTTTTGGTTTTCATTATATTCCACAAATGAGTAAAATCATACAGTAGGTGTTTTTTCAAAGATGATCTTATTCCAGTAAGTTGAAGGCCTTATAGTACCTTGAACACCAAGCTAACTCATCTGTCTTAATGGTTCTGCTGTGAGCAAGTCTAAGTACTTCCTCTGACTCTTTTCCAGGTTCAGACAAATCTTCAGCATATTTGAAAATTAAGATAATAAAATTCTATGCTAAGCAGGTTTTTGAGTGGAGGAAAAATTCCTATTCTCATTCCCTTTTACCTAATCAACATTGCTCTACAAACACATGTATATCTTTTTTTTTTTTTTTTAATTTTACAGCACTGAAAAGATTAGATAAAAATAGACAGGAAAAAAGTGAGAGGAAGAGAAAAGTAATAGAAAAAATAATTTCAAAGGCAGAAGTGGCAACAGGAGAAAGAGCATAGAAAGGAAAAAACATAAAAAGAAAAAATGTTCAATTTATTGATAAAAATCTTTTGAAGAACTTCAATGGGGAAACAAGACAGAAATGTGCCTTTTCTCTCCCTTCTCATCACCTCACTCCCAACCCAAGCACCTATGATGACACTGCTTGTGGATGAGCATCACAAGACACTCTCTTTGCAGGTTATCCAGTGACTTAGGTTGTTCTTTTAAAGAGTGGTAGCTGTGCTTTTTAAGGCAGCAGGCTGTATATTCAATTATGTTCTAATCTAAAATGCAGTGTCCAAAACACCTCACATAGCAGACTTTTTGAAAATGGAAGCTTATTATACAGTGAGATCTCAGTCCAATTAACATTGAAAAGTGATATCATTTTAATCAACATGTTCCATCTGTCTATCATATATGTCATATATGTTTGTATGGTTGGAATCATCTCAGTACTTAAATACAAAAAAGGCTAAATTATATACATTTCAAAAGTCCCCTAAGCTCAAGAATAAAACTAATTAATGTAAGTAATTCTTATTTAGTTCAGAATGTTCAAATTTCTTTAGAAATCCTATTTGTATGACCATGGCTCTCAGTTATCATTGTAGAGAAAAAAAACAAAGTAGATAATAAGACAAAAATAAATAGTCCATAATGTGCAGAATACCTTACAATGTTATAACCAGCAGAATGTCTTGAGGCAAATCCAAAATCTAAGTATATTTGTCATCTGAGAAAACTAAAATCTTTTTGCACTAACTTCTGTTTGACAATAAAGTGTATTAGAGATACTTTATTAGTATCTGAGTAAACTAAATAATAGTAAGAAACTCTGCTGGGGGTAGAAATTCTTGTCATTTTGAATTTTTGTTTTTGTGGCTGCTGAAAGTTAAAAAAAATAAGGAAGTCTTTTTACTCCAAGCATTTACAACAATAGAATAGGAAAAAAATGAATAAAGTATCCAAGAAAGGTACTATGAGAAAGATTACTATGACTGAAAAATTCAAGTCTCTATACCATTAGTTTGTTCTAAAATCTAAATCTGTGCTGAGATTGGAGTTGATGGCCTAATTGTGATGGTTAAATGAAATGAAATAATTGTAGTAAAGTAGTCCAGATGAACCAAAAATGCTTGGCAGACACATAAGAGTGTTAATAAAGGAGCTTTAAATTCCCCAGTCCTTAAATCTTCTGGAATAAAAGGGAGACAGTAAGAATCTGGGTAAGGCTATAAAATTTCATTATTTTTACTTAATTTGGTGAAGAACTTAGGCAGGAAAAAAATCTATGAACCTGTGTTCTTTAAGTCTACCTAAAAATTAATGCAACCTATTCGACAAATCTTAGGTCTCTGAATTTCAAACTTTCAAGCTTCTCTGACCGTAAACCAAAATACTATATTTTATACTCAGACTAATAAAAAAGGCTTCTTGAAGTAATGCTTGATAAAATACTGATAAAGTGATAGAGAATATGATTCTTCTTCTGATGTTTGACTGCTGACAGCTTCTGTGCCCCCATTCTCTCTTTACCTCTTACTCCACACCTGAGCAAATTCCCTCTTTTGGAGTTGAGAAGGGTAGGACTTCAAACCACCTAACACCCAGCTGATTCATGATATTCTTTGTCACATCTTCACTCCCAAACCACCACCATGAAAACCCCAAGCCACTCTTTTGTGTGACTCTATCAAGTCATTTTTGAACATCCTGGAAGCATGCTGCTCACCACACATTTTTTATGCAAGTAATACATTCTTTCACACCATCTTGTCATATGTGCCACATCCTCAGTTTCCAGAGTAAAACCATGTTTTTGGCCATTCTATCTCCTCAGTCTTTCCTACCTAGCTACCCATGGTGAATTTTCATATTTTCTATTCCATTCTTTTCTACTTTATTTAAAATAATACTGATCATAATCCTCCATACTGATTTTACAATCCATTAATTGTAGATTTCACTTGGAAATTCTAATTCCAGATAAGGTAAGTATAAAAAATTGGATTAACAAAATTTTAGTCTTTTGGTTTTAACTTAGTGTGTGCTTGGATAAGATAGTCCAAACATGCTCCAATGATGGCACTTGTAAGTCCAGCAGGCACTTGTAAGTCCAGCAGGCACTTGTAAGCAATAAGGCACTTGTAAGTCCCACCTTACTTGGAGATCTCAAGTCATTATTTAACATTAAGGTGAGAGAAGAGTGGCTTTCAAAAGTTCATAATGTACCAGCCACCTGATTATTTTGTTAAAGATGCATTTTCAAACAATTTCACCTTGGAGAGGACTAAAATTTCAGCAAGTCTAACAACTATCCACATAATACTACCACAGCTTATCTGTGGAGACCACTTTGAGGAGTACAAACAGGTAGAAGAGCTCAGAATCAACCTCACAGTAAGCAATGTTGCTCCACCTGCTATGCTGGCTGAGTGTACTAGTTCTGAGTACTCTGCCCTAAGACTCAGTTCTTGAGATGTAGACATTTGCATTGGCATCCCCCAAATATATAGAAACTTTTTGAATTTTTTGAGAGTAAGTTGTAGATATGATGCCCTTTGACTCCTAAATTCTTCAAAGTATATGTCATGCAACCATCATGTTGGTGACACCAATTGCAGTGCATAGGCATCAGGCTCATGCTAGGTTCATTATTGGTTCTCGCAGTTACACAGACACACTAGGCAGGGCCAGGGGAGCTGTGAAAACAGGTGAACTCCTCAGCCCCTCCCCATGAATCTTCACTCTCTTGCTCTGGCCTCCTTTCATTCTCTTCTCTCCTCCCCCAAGCTTTCTCTTCCATGCCAAGCTGACACCACCCCTTTTGGCCTTTACTCCCAGGTCCAGGTGTGCCCATTCACACACTCACAGGGCCTGGTATGTACAATCATGAGAAGAGCACAGGTGTTGGTCACAGAGGATAATGGAGAAAAAAGCTTGATCAATTCATTTACCCTACAGTATAGTTCCTAAAAATCATAGATTTTCATGCATAACCACAACACAATAATCTAATTTAGAAAATTGACATTGAAACAGGACTATTGTCTACTTCACGTTTCTTATTCAAAGTTTGGTCATTCTATTAATGTTCTTTATAACAACAGAAACAGATTCCTTATCCATAGCCTAAGATGGTATCACATATAGTTGCCATTCCTTGTTAGTCTTCTTTAATTTGAGACAGTTCACTAGTCTTTCTTTTTCTTGACATGTTTTAAAGACACACCCTTTACCAGAGGGTAAATTTAAACTTATTTCAATACAAGTTACACATTTTGTGCAGAAACACCAGAGAAGAGGTATACTTTTCTGTTAATCATCCATCTGGTAGCACAGGATACTTACTTGTTCTATCACTGTTAAAGTTAACATAATCACCTGGTACAGTGAAATCTACTAGGTTTTTATATTACAGATAATTTTCTTTGCATTTGTAATTAAAAATTATCCAGTGGGAAGGTATTAGAAAAGTCTTGGTTCTTATAAAACTTTCATTATGCTGATAAACAACTAATTCTTGTTTGAATAACATTTTGCTATAAGTAGCATTTCAAAAGAACAGTGTGAAAATATTGTAAATTTTCTTATATTCCTTACTTTGACTCATCAATTACACTCTCTAGTCATACAAACTGCTTGAGAAATGTATACCATGTAAAAAGATAAGTCTGGTGAAATCAAAGTCGTATCGAAAATTTTAAATGGCTCTTGTGAAGTCACAGGGCAAAAGTATTTAAAAACAACAAACAATGACAGCAAAAACCCAGGATAAGTATAGAGTGATTTCACACCATCAGTCACCTAACTGAGAAAACTTGACACTGTAGAGGAAGCTAGAGGCTTAGGATTTACAAAACAGGGTCATAAGCAGAAGATTCAAGAGTTTGAATCCTTTTATCCAATTATATCCTGCCCACAGAGTTGTCCTTCTTGTCTACAGTGGGAAGGTCAGTAGATGTGCCCAGAGCAAAGCTTCCCTTAACACTAAACTAAGTGAGAATTGCTTTTACCAAATGTGTTTATTTGTGAAATGCTCAAAAATTCCTATCACTGCCCCCGGAGATTTTCAAAGAATAAAAATCATTTCCAGCTCCTTGTTGAACGAGAATCATCTTAACTTTACAAGTAAGAAAATCTTCCTAACATATCCTAAAACACCCACTGCCAATGGAAATATCTTTTAAAGTGACTGGAATGGATATTTGCTCCTCGTCATTACTATTATATGCTTTATTGATTTCAAAAGCACCCTCAGATTTCTCTCCAGTAGCCCCGCTACGACAGCCCAAGATAGAGCTGTAGCATCTGCTCAAAATGTTAGCATAATACATGTGAAAATCAAGTTATCTCAGGCGTTTCAGTGGATGGTTGCACTGTTTTTCTTGTTAATGTCCTATAGCTAATGTAATATTTCATCTCTAAAAAGCTAAACCTAGTTTATCTGATTGAATTTGGCAGCAAGAAGAATAATGACCTGCATTATCTGAGGACATGAGTGATGCTTTTGTGCAGACAGAACCCACCACCGATTATGCAGTTATTAAGCAAAGTAGTACTAGATAAGAAACTATGCTTTCTGTTTATCAAAGATTTTAGAGGTTAGGAATCTCATGTTATGGATAATGACTGCTGTTGGATAACCCATCATCATTTGTAGGAGCAAGCATTAAGCTCACCAAGCTGCATAGGCTCTTAATTGATCCTAACAGTTACACAGACATACCAGACAAGACTGGGCAGGACAGGACCAAGGCTGGGGATGCTGGAAGGTAGGCGAACCTCTCAACTCCCCAGGAATCTTCACACTCTTTCTCTACTGCTCTCCTGTCATGCTTGTTTTTTACCTAGTGCTTTCTGTGTCACTTTAATCCCCTCTTTCCTAGGCCCAGGTATACACACACGAGCACACCCACTGGGCCATACAATAATGGGAAGACGCAATACCCCAGGCGCTGGTCACACAGGCTAATGAAGAAAAAAACCTGACTAACTCACTTATACTACAGTACATCCCTCAGGCTTTTTCCCTATTTGCTGCACAATCTATATGGTATTCCTCTTCCACAAGTACCCCCCCGGTGAATGGAGAACTATATCCATGATCAGCAAAAGTAAATAATGCAACCATGTACAAATAGTCCAGTTCACTAAGGCAATAACAACCTAGTTGTACAAAGACAAAAAGATCTGGCACCTAGCAGATGATAAGTGTATACTGAAAGGCACTGCTGCACTCAATGGGGAACACTCTCACAGCAATGCACTGTCATTCACCAGGCACCACTCCCATCAGGTTTCCTGGTCTTCTCTGGCTGTGGTCTATGGATGCAGTCACACATTACATTCACCTTCTGGATGCACTTTGATACTGGCTATGTACACTTTGCTCAGTCCAGGGATACTCTCACTGCTATCACTCCAACATTCAGCCTCCCGGCTCCAATGTGACACTGTACATGCATGTGTACTGGGGACCTATGGAAAACAATCTCCACATGTGGCCTCCTGTTCCCTCCCATCCCCCATGGATGTGTTCCTTCGTCCTAATTCTATGGAAAGGAGATCAGGGTCTCCTCACCCCTGGACAAGGGTTGGCAGCAAGTTGTCCTCCAGGTGCAGGCACATGCCTGGAGTCTGGAATCTCCTGCTTCCCCCATCTAAATAGCCCATTTTCTTATGGCCATGAACTTCTCATCCTCCTGCAATTGCCTCCACAGTTCTAACAGAGAAGCATTGGGCTGTGTGCGTATTTTAGTAAGATCTAAGGTTGCTCTCACCAAATCCAAACCCATCTGGGTGCAGATGACTTTAGAAGGTTTGCTTGCCCTTCTGGGCCTTCTTTCCAATTGATCAGCAACTGTCTGTGTTCATCTCTGAGCATACAGCCTCTCTATCTCACCCAAGCTGGCCACCACTGGGGTGAGGTCATGTACCTAGTGTTCCACATGGGGGACCAGAATGGTCATGAGGGACCTGAATGAGGATGAGACATTTTTCAGTACCATGTCCTTCATCCCTGCTGTGAAATGCTCCTCATCAGGACTATGAATATTTATATTACACAAGGCTTATCTCATTCCCATTTCCCCAAGAACCTAACTAGGTCAGTGTAATTCTGCCATCTACTCACAGTTTCTGGCACATCTCTTGCATCAGTCCATACTATTCTCAGGGTAGCCATGATCCAGTCCAACAGGGAGTGGTCACCAGGCAGTACCGCCAGTTTGCTGTTCTGCAGTCACTGTCTCAGAAATGGGTTCAAGGTCAGTGCGCCCACTCTCTCCATCTCTTGTGCCATGCAAATAATTCTGTTTGCCCACAGGTTCCATAACCGCAGCAGCCAAGTTGTCAAGGGCTCTCCTGTCTCGAAGGGAGTTGTTTCCCCAAGTCCACCAGTTCTGCTTGTGTGTATGGGCACTATGCAGTGGACTCCATCATCTGGGGTGGCTCAACAGGTTGACATCCTGAGTCCATGGGCTGTTGTTGTTTCATATTCCATTTTACTATTAGACAACCCCGGAGCTTCTTTACCTTTGTGGGCACTGGGAAAACTTGAAGCAATCAGCCATTCTCCTCCACACAGGAAGAGGACCCTGGCATCTCAGGGGAAGCAGTTGGTCCTGCAGATGGTCCCATGGGGCAAGATCGGGACACAGGGCCAGCCTCTTGTGCAGTGTCAACATCCTTGTGCAGTGCCATCCTTGACTCCTTTAGCAGAACCATCTTCTCTCAGTCTATGCCAAACCGTGTCAAATACACCAAGTGTCAGTGTTGAACTATGTCCTGATATCTATGCCGCTTAGTGTGTTTTCCTTGTCTGTGCTGAACCATCCTGCCGACTCTGCCAACTGTTGGGTAACCATCCCATCTTCATGTCCAATTGTAGGAGCAAGCATCAGGCTCACCACTCTGTATAAGTTCTCTATTGGTTCTAGCATTTACACAGACATACCAGGCAGGGCATAGGGCAGGGCAGGGCAGTGCGCAGGGCATAGGGTATATGGCAAAGGGCATAGGGCATAGGGCAGGGCATGGTGCAGGGCATAGGGCATATGGCATAGGCATAGGGCAGGGCAGGGCAAGGCAGGGTAGGGCAGGGTTGGAGGTGTTGGGAGGTAGGTGAACCCCCAGAACTCCCAAAACCCCCAGAATATTCACATTCTCTCTCTGGGCTCTCTCTAGCATTCTCTAGTGCTCTTCAATCATGTTTGTTTTCTAGTGTGTTTTCCTAGGCCCAGGTGTGCACACTTACACATGCGCATACCCACTGGGCTGCACAAGTCAAGGGGAAGAGCCAGTACCCCATGTGCTGCTTACAAAAGCTAATGAAAGAAAAAAAGGTTAAATAATTAACTACACCTCCATGTCCCTAAACTAGTCAAAAGACCAGCAATATTTTGATTTATGTTGGAGTAAACACAATGATGTATACTTCAGAACAAACTTATGAGAAGATATATTTGATATTTCAATGTTGAAAACAATGCATCCTCATTAACATCCTCAGACACATATTGTCTCCTTGTGTGAAAGTTAAGTAAGGGGTAGTAATTAACTTACAGTGATGATAAAGACTTAACAACAAAATTAAGACCACGTATTTTCTGTTCCAAAAGACAAAGGGTTTTATAAGTTAGAAAGATTTCTTTCAAAATATATAAAATAACATAAAGGAAATTTGCAACTTGTGAAGTAAGCATCTAGGAACTAGAAACAGTTGCTTTGTCCAAAAGAAGACTAAGTATCATTTTTAAAAAAAACAATAAAAGAATTATAGCAAAATATCCAAAGAAATTATAATTATTTATGGATCTCTTTTGTTTCCTACCCCCTCTCACATTTTTATATTTTCTCAATTTCTGTACTGATGTGATAAGATCTAGCATCATAATTCCTATTTTAATAATTTGGATGTTGATTCATTAGAACTGGGAAAGAACAGAGTGTATCATAACATTCAGTCTATCTACTTCAGAATACCCTTCAGTAAAGAAAGTTAGCATAATGTCCTATAGAAATGCTTTGATAAAATGATAAAAGACAACTATGGAAAAATACATTTTAAAATCCACACAGGATTTACATGCTAAAAATTCACTTAAATTATACCTGACTATATGCCATTAACTATGAAAACCATATTTTAAAAATTGTGTTATATATGTTATATATATAATTTCTGTCTCAGAAATGGGTTCAAGGTCAGTGCGCCCACTCTCTCCATCTCTTGTGAACATAGTAAATGTTCCATTTACTATGGAAACTATTTTAGGAAGTGAAGTAAAACTGAAATTTATGTAGCTCTGATTATCTTATATCTCCTTACCCTAGCTTCTGCCAATGCCAATAGACAAATGAAACAACTCAGACAAAATCTTCATTATCAAAAGGTAAATAAGAAAGATCAGAAGTAAACAAATAAGTAGGTAATAAAACCAGAAACAGAAAGAACTTTGACCAACAAGAGATCAGGAGAAAGAGAGAGGTGGGTGACTTCTTTGTGTGCATTAGTTACTTAAAACTTAAAATAATTTAAAATTACTAAAACTTTGCAGTTTTTCTTCTATGTTCCCACACTGTCTGCTGAACTTCTCTTACAGTTAAAAACACAGAAGTGGTAGATTGATAACAAAAGACACCTTTTTGCTGATAGAGGCCCTCTTTTAAGACACTTCAGGGGTGTGCAGATTAGATTAGCTTCCCCTATGGGGGGAGAATCTAAACCAAGGATGGGGTACCCCCCTCAAAAAATAGTCATGAACAAGGGAGATCTTTGCATATCATCTCACTAAGAGTTCTTAGAATTCTTAGGTTTACATTTATTCATTAGATTGATAACTGTTGTATTTCTTTTGAATGTATTTTTTGTTTTGTTCAAAAACCACTGCCTAAGCATCATAGTGCAGGGAATAAGCATATAAAACAAGACAGCTTTGTGGCATTTCAGTTGCCTGTCAGGACACTAGGCTTACTCACCGCTAAAAGTGCTCACATATAATGCAGAAAATGTAAACCCCACCAATGTACAAAGGTAGGACAATTAGTCCCCTAAGATCTGTGAGCTAATTATTTTTATTTCCTTTTCCTGGATAATGCATTGACTTTACACTAATTCTATTTCTGAGTATTTTGACTTCTGTTTGGTTCTTGGCTGCTTTTGATAACAACTTTTGAACCACGCATATCAGTAAAATCCCCCAATCATTCACACCCAGCATTCTGACTCAACCTCTCATGTCTTTTATGCAATTTATCTCAAATGTCCTACTCTGAGAAAACGGTTTACTTTGTTTAAGGCAAAGTTCTTTATTTCAAACAAGGTTTTACTCATGTAAATGTAGAATGTCAGGATTAAATAATTATTATCAATAAAAAATTTCATGTAGAATAGATAAACTTACCTTACCTTAATACAATTATTTTGAATTAATGAAGTTTAACCCTACTTTATCCAGACTTGTCAAGTGCTACTTTTCTTTCCCCTTCTTCCAAAACAATTTCAAAATCAATTACCTATAAAACATGCCCTCAACAGGGATTTGGATGAAATATTTAAAATGTAAATACTAAGTCTGTACCCCGATTGAGAAAGGAAATCTTTAGAACCTAGCATTTTGTGTACTGCATTGTTTGGGAGGTTGCTTTCTGATAAAAGCCAAACAAAATTACCTGATTTAAAAAAAGTAAATTTTAAGTCCCACTTTATAAATTAGGCTATGAGAAGAGAACTTAGGCAATTTTTCAAGCTTCTCTCCTGCCTTCAAATGAAACTTGCAGATTATATTGGTGACAGGTTTTATTTTTTAAGTTCAATTTACTTTCCAATTCTGCCTTCTTTACCCACAGCAATAAAAAAGCAACATGCAACTTGAATTATCAGATGCAATCTACCACTTAGAAAGTTTCTCAGAATGAAGGGGTGAAAACAAAAAGAATATCTAACTTCCATAGATGTTTAAATTTAAATGATGGTGCTAAGTATTCATTCTGCATTAATTGGCCTACCTGTTACTAGATATTTGAAAACTATTAGCATTAAAAGCACAGGCCATTTTAAATTTTCAATAAAACATATTATTACATCCAATTTAGATATTTAAAAGCTCATGCATTAGTGATCTTTTAACCTTAAAATTCAATCATACCTTTCAAAAAACTGACTTTGTGCTAAAAATCTAAATATTCAAAATTCTCTACTTAGCTCCATGTATCTTTTCAAAGACAAAGTGAGGTGTTGGGGAGCACACTGCTAAAAACCAGGACACACACATTCTGGTTTTGGAGCTGCCTCTAACTTCATTTAAGAACTCTTCCATAGTGTTTAGTTTCTCAAATGTAAACAAGTAAATAAGTATATCTAGACATATAGAGTATATCTAAGACATCTTTGGTTAATACCTTATGTAAAATTATTGGGGCTAAGTAAATGAACATTTCTTCGTAAACCAATACAGCATACTAGTTCTTATATAGAGAGAGCCAATTCCCTTTTCTACATTACAAAATGATAAACCACAGAGTTCCTTTCTATGTCAATCCAGTAAGGGCCTTCATGAGTAACAGGTGTAACTTAGACACAACTTTTCAATGATAGGTATCCATCAAAGTGCCAAATATGTTCCATCTGTTCCAAATATGGTGGTAATTTAACCTATTTTCTTATAACAAAGAAACTACATGGTATGATTGCTAAAATGAATTGAAGTAAAATACAATAAGAATTTCACATCTTCCTACTATTATTCATGACCTGCTTCATGAATTATAAGAAGTCATTTATGACATTTTGCTGAAGACTACACTTGCTGCACCATTTCCTCCACTTGGTATATGCTCCATTTCTCCAGAATGAAATGCAGTAACAAGCCTGTAAAGACAAAGAATAGTGGCTAAGGATACCGAATTTAGAAGCAAGATATCTTTCAACTGTTCTCTTTCAATTTAGAAAATGGACACTTCACTATGGGATCATGTGATAACAATGACAGAATCTCTTTGGTTTGTATGTGTGTGTTTTGGGGTGGGAGGACCATCAGGGAGGGAGGTATTGGAGGAAGATCTCCAAAGGATTTTCAAAATAGAAAGCATTGTTATTTAGTATAGCAAATGACTGAACTAAATACTTTTCATTAAAAGAGTCATTTTGTGACTACTAGTTACAGATTCTATCAGCCAAGAAACTGGATTGACTCATTGTAGGACAGTTAATACTAATGGCTGCCCATTCCTATCCACTAGATGAAATAAATCAGAAGCAGCGCTGAGCTTAGGGTTCATGAGTCTGTATTTGAAAATATCTTCAGGTGATTCTAATATGTAACTAGGATTAAGAACTACACTCTAGAGACGTGGTTTACAACCAGTAATGTAGCAGACATTCCCAGGAAAATAGAAACAAGCAGACTTTATCCAATGAGTCTGCCTTTTTAGGTCTGGATGGCCCCAAGGAGCCAGAACTTTTGACAGACATGAAAGGTAGTTCTGGTGGAAAAGAACCTCAGTGAAAAACATTACTGTAAATATTAGTCCCTAGTGCCTGCACATATGCATTTCTGAAAACCAAGAGCACATGTGTTCCTTTGTGAATCTAATCACTCAGTTCCTAGGTAAAAATGACAGGTTGGAATAAAGCTAGATACAATATTCCTATTACATGTGTGTATAAAACAACAAAGTGTTACCCTGCATTGTTACAATGCATATTCCTGACAAGTCAGTCTTTGGGGCTTTGGACCCTTGGAAATTGTGTTGTTGTTTTTTTTAAACTGTTAATGCTCTAAAAATATGCCCTATTCCAGCAGGGAATTCCAGCAGGGCCTTTCCTGAGACCCTTGAATGCCTTCTGAATCACTGTATAACAGTAACAGAGGAGACCACACTTACTGTACAATAATGCTTTTTAAAACACATTATTTTCATTTTTGATATATATTCATTTTTAATAAGATAGTGTAAGCATTCCAATCTGGGTAGGTTCATTGTTGGTTCTAGCAATTAAGGAAGAATGTTGGTGCCCTCAGTTACAGGCTTGAATGCTCTGTTAGGAGCTAGGTACACAGGCATACCAGATGAGGCTGGACCAATTGTCTAACCAGCAGGCAGGTGAGGCAGCAGGGGCAGAGAGCCTTGGAGGCAGTTGAGTGGCCCCACCTCAGTCCCCCTGCACACTCTCCCCCTCCCCACTGAAACCTTCCCCCCTTCCTGCACACCCTCCCTCCTTCCCCCCAACACCTCTCCCCACCCCTGGAATTTTCTCAGGCTCTTTCTCTGTGTTCTATCTTGCATTCTCTGGCACTCTCCCATTCCTTTCATATTCTCTCCTTTCTATACTCTCATCCTCCTGTTCTCTTCTCACCCTCCAGCACTGTAATTCTGCCCTTTTATTCTCCTGGCCTACAACCAGTTGTACCCACTCACACATGCACACACCCACTGGGCCAGGCATGTACAATCACAGGGAGGGTGCAATCCCACAGGTGCTAGTCATAGAGCTAATGGTGAAAGGGATTAAAAAAAAAAAACCTGAAAAATCATTTACCCTATAATTGACTTATCACTTTCAAACCAGCATAAAAAGAGCAGCAATCCTATGTTATTTATTGAGGCTTACTCTAATACTCCTAAACTTTAATGAATATATGACTTATTTGTGTCTCTTATAATATTCAGATTGTGATTCAGTGTGTCTTCAAAGGGTCTTGAGATTCCACCTAACAATTTCCCAGTTGCTGCTGATGCTTATCCATGAATTACTCTGTGAGTTGCAAAAATCTAGGCAATCTCTGTGGTTTTGACTCCTAAATCTCTACTCTTTTATAAATCAGATTTTTAACCATAGGTTAACTTTCCAGAAAAGTATACAGATGCATCCCTGCCTACCCATTAGAGCTTCCTTCCCTGAGTTGGATTCCTTCAGAATCCTTACCTCTGGGAGCACTCCCACCTCAACCAAGAATTTCTATACCTTAAGTCTCTCAAAGTAGTTAATCTGCAAACACTTTCATGTTTGTCAATTACAAAAATTATGTGACATCAATACTATCTTATGAGCTTCATGAAAAAAAAACTTGAGCTTCCTGATAGGTTTCAAAACTTACCCTGGGAAGTTCCCTGGTTCAGTACCTAAGAGCATAAAGACTCAACTCCTGACCTTAGTTTCAGGTTCAAATAATTTTGCCTAAAACCTCAGTTTCCTGTGTTAAATATGATGACCTGATTCTCTTTACCTACTTGTATAACACAGCAACAATAAACAAACAGGACTCTTCATACATTTTAATTAAAGTTCATAATACACATATGAAATACTATTATTTTCACATTAGGGTAGAGAGGTATAAAATAGGAAATGAAATAACCTAGGTTGCCTGAAGCCAGCAGAATATGGAATATAATTTATGATATATTCAAGGGAGTCATCAAGTCCATATTTGCACATTTCTAACAGAAAAGGTATAGTTGGTTCACAGAGGGATACCAGTAAAGCTCATTTTGTGAGTTACATGGAATGTTAACTTAACTAATTAGACTCTTCAGAGGGAGTAGGTTATCTTCCTCACTGAGTAATAGTTAGTATGCTGTGCATATTCTCTAAGACAAATATTAAAGCAAAAAGTAACATTTTTTTATAAAAAGCAGCTACAGTAATTAATATAATATGATCTCTAGAGGTTTCCGAATAGAAATGTCTTTAAGAATCAATATAATTTTAAGAAAAATTGTTCTTAAATTGTTGCTACTATAATTGATAATTGCTAAAATAGTTGTTAATTATTACATTTCTAAAATTGATGGAAATTCCATTATTAGACAAATGTTTCCTTTTGCAATCTCTGTGATACATCTTGGGTATCTACTCCGCTAAGGAAGAAGACAGAAAAAAAGACATAGAATTGAAAATAAAAGACTAAGATCAATTTAATAATTCTACCAAAATCAAAGAATAAGACTTCAACAAAATTTTCCCACCAGATAATTTAGGTCTTCTCAATATATAATCAAGTCAATGATGTGAGAAGTGTCAATGATAATATGTTTCATTGCTGGTTATTTTCACAATCACCTTGTGCCTCTATGGACAAGATCTCACATAATGACTACAGAAAACCTATATGATCAACTCTCTGAAACATTCTCGGTCTGAAGCTTATTGACAAGAACTTGATCCTTTCATGATAGTGAGAAATATTCATTTCCATGCTTGGTACAATAATTTCCAAGTACTTTATTCTTTAAGTAGTGCTAATATTATTAACTTTATTTTATTTTACCTACTAAATTTGAAAACTGGAAAATTATCTCAAACAACAGCAAAAACATACATTATACCAGCCAGTAGCAGACTGGACTATATAAAAGAAACAGAACTATTGTGCATTATTAAAAACTGAAGAGAGCCAGGCACAGTGGCACATGCCTTTAATTCCAGCCTAAGAAGGAAGGCAGAGACTAGGAATCACTTGAGTCTGCTGATTCGAGATCCTCCCATGGCAACATAGGAGACCTAGTCTCAAAAAAAATAGCTGGGTGTGGTGGTGCGTGCCTGTAATCCCAGCTACCTGGGAGGCTGAGCCTGGAGATGGCTTGAATCTGCAGTTCTTCAGGCAACATAGTGAGACTCAGTCTTAAAAAAAAAGAAAAGAAAAGAAAAAAGGAAAAGGAAAAATATATTTGTCTGATACCTAGAAAGCATTTTATATTTTATACCATATCTGGCAAGATCAGATCATTTTATGTTTGTTTTCTACTGATTTGTTTTTCTATCATGTCAAAAACAACTTTTAGTTGAAAATTTAAAAATACATATCATCACAGTTGTATTATACTGTGTAATTCAAACAAATTACTTAATTAAATTCAAGTGGCTTTATTCCCTCACTCATTTAGTCAAACATGAGGAAGTGAACTGGGCAGAATTGTACTTTGCTTATGGTTTAAACACAATTGAGACACATTAACATTATCAAGCTTTTGGAAAGGATAATGAATTTTGCTTTGTTATGATGCATTTCACTTCTAGCTTCCAAGGACAATTACTGAGCACTTTTGTTTATGAGGCAGAGTATTGTCTATGACACTTGGCCATTTAGAACACTACATTAAATTATGTGTTGTAAATTATTTCATTTTATTTAGAGGAAAGGGAGAGACATTGAAAATAAAATGTAGATATAAATGTAGAAATAAAATGGGAATTTCTGAGTTTGTTTCTTATGTTTCAAATTTTATACTATTCTGCTATTTCATTTTAAAATTTCTCTCCATTTGAAAGAGTCAATTTCATTTTGAAAATGGGTCTCCGGACACATAACAGCAAAAAATCTTCATTACCTGAACATTGGCTAAAAATGAAATAGTTGTAAAGTATAATTATATAGATGTACTATAAACCATATTTCCATATTGTTCATAGTTTAGAAAAAAATTTCCTACACACATTTGTTTCTGTATGTCACAGACTTGTAGCATACTTCATTTGACAGACATTTGTTAATTTGAATTAAATGCATATAACCTTATTTTTCAATGTTATTAAACTGTGTTACATTATATACTAAATATAAAAGAATTCAGAAACTTAATTATTAGTAATAAGTCAACCAAAATTCGAATAGGAAATTGCTAACAGGTGATTTTATTGGGTCAATAATAGCAAATTAACTCACTTTAATTTATGGTGACTGCTTAGAGACAGCAACTCCCCCAAACCACAGGATGAAGAGAAATATGACTATTTTATATGATGAGGTACTGACTTTTGTTGGATATAATTTTTTTTTAAAGAAACTTTAACTTTCTGGAAGAAAGAAATTCATAAGGTAGAAAATAGAAAATTATAAATACAAGAAATAATTCAAAATACTTTTTATTTGCAGAAAAAAAAGAATAAAAAAATGTGTAGCAATGTACCTAGCCTAATTAATAAGGAAAGTGAGAAGTCCAAAAATATACATGGGTAGAAAAACAGGGAATTAAATTATGACATTGGTATGCTGACCTCTTTGCAATAAAATTTAAAAATCCAGGTTAAGTAGATAATTTCAAAAATATATATACTGTTTTTCAAAGCCTATCTTATTATAAAGTTCAAGCAGAACAATTTCCACTGAGGATAATTTTATTAAACCTACAAAAGTTTTCTCACCTACATGTGACTACACAGGTGTCTCTCCCTATTTCCTTTTCCTAATAAGTCTATTTTTTCTCACTGTAATAAAAGGAAAAAAAAAACCTACCTATAAAAAATCATCAGCCCAAGTGGGTTCAGAAGAAAATTCTGTCATTCCACTGAAATCAGATTAATGCAATGCTACAGAAATTGTTCCAGACAATAGGAAAGTAAATGAAAGTAAACTGTAACTGTATTTTCAGTAAATCAGTGTGATTATGATTGCACCAAAAAATTAATAAGTCAATATCATTCATGATTTATTTAAAACTGATTTAAAATGATTAATTTAGATGCTATGTATAATGTCAATAAAGATACTGTTTTGCAATCATCCCAATCTAGGTAGGTTCATTATTGCTTCTAGAAGTTAAAGAATGTCAGAGCCCCATTATCTTCACAGAATTTTTAATAATGAACAAGGGAAAAACCACAGGCAAAGAAACAGCCACTTCCAATCTCAATCCCCCCCCAACCTCTCCTTTCCCCTCTTTCTCTCCTTCAGGACAGAGTTCCCTCCCTTAAGGTGATGATGCCCTGCCCTTTTATCCTCTCCTAGACCCAGCTGTGCACAACTACACATGCACACACTCATTGGGCCCAGATATGTACAATTTTGAGGAAGGCACACTGTCATAGGTGCTGGTCATAGAAGTAATGATGGAAGATTATGAAAACCCTAATACTCATTTACCCTACAGATATCAATAAAGAAATATCAATAAAGAATGCACCATGACAATATGAGAGTTATTTTAGGAATTGAAGATTCAAGAAATGAATAGGAAATCTATTAATACAATATACCAGAAATCAAATGTCTCTAAACACATATACACATATGCACACTTCACAAACACATACATGCATGCATAGCAAAAGTAACACTTATAATATCAGCAGTCTATTTAAGGAACAAATTTAATAAGAAGTGATCAAAACCTTTATAAGAAAAACTAAAACATTCATAACAGGAACAAAAAAAAGATTAAAACATATGGAAAAATGTTTCTTGGAAATATATTATTAATTACTATCACAATTTTTGGGTGACTTACACATTTTATATATTAACTTACACATTTTATATATCCTCAGTTAAAACAGTGTGTTTTCAAGAAGAAACACAAACTGATGCTAAAGTTTTATCAAAAGCAAATCAAACAAAAATCAAAAGAAAAGGCTAGGGGGAGAGATAGGAAAAGGCAGCCTGCTGGATATCAAAAATTTTAAATAAATACAGTTTACTATTAATATATGTTAATATATAAGTACGTAGAACAGAAACTAGAATAAAGAGATCATATAGTGACCCACACATATATGAAAATTTAGTAAGTAATAAAAATAGTATCTTAGAGCCTGTAATCCCAGTACCTGGGAAGCAGTGGCTAGGGATTTTTTGAGTCTGTGGTACCCCAGGCAATGGGAGCCTGCAGTTCCACAGGCAAAAATAGTAAGACCTAGCCTCAAAAAAAAAAAAAAATATATATATATATAGTATCTCAGATCACTAGGAAAAGATGAGTTTTTTAGTAAATGATAATGAAGCAACCAAATAGTGACTTGGTAAAAGCAAATTAAATTCCCAACTCAATATACACAAGAATAATCACCAAATGCATCATAGTTTTAAATGGAACAAATGATTTCTTTAAATCTCCATACATTGATGCTCTCATTCATTAATAGCAATTACCTAAAGGTAAAAGATAGCAGAGATAGAAACTAAACACAGCTGACAGTTCTAAAAGCCTGAAGTTCTCTGACCAGCAAATCAAGTCTATATCACTCAAATTGCACGAAGGAAAGTTAATCAGCAGAAAATTGCAGCCCTTCCTACTCATCTGTTTGGTTTTCGTCAGTGCTGCACAAATGTCAACACTACATTGAGGATGAGATGTAACAATCAATACTAAAGTAAATAATAAGCCTGAATGAAATCCAAGTACGTCAGAAATAGGTATCAATGGATCAGAGACAGTGAAATGATGTCTGTGCAGACAGGTTCTGGAAAATACAGATATTAAAAGTCCCTTAATATTAAGTGATATGGTATCATGAATTGTCAAGATTATTTTAAAAAATACCGTATGCTATATTATGGACATTTTTCTTTCTTTCTTTGCATTCCTTCCTATATAAATATTTATCAAAAACTTTGTGTATGCTATTTCACAAAGATAAGTTAACTCTATAAACAGAAGACAATGAAAGTGTCCAAGCAGTTTTGTCCCCCATGGATCTTAGAAGTTTGTCCTGTGCCTGTAAAATATAAAACTAAGGTGTTGCAGATATATACCCCAAAAATGACCTCTGCTCTCACATACCACACACTCATATCTACATATATTGGGATTACATGAACACATTCCACACACTGTGAAGATGAAACAAAATGAGGACTTTCTATGCAATTAAGCACAAATAATGGGAACACTTTTTCTCACCAAGTAGGGAGAAAGCATGGCATTGTTCTGATTAGTATTATTTAAAATTAAATGATCTATGGAAAACATGATTTGCATTATATATATTTAATGTGTACCATCTTCTGCATGTGTATGTGTATGGGTGCAATTGCACATAGTTCTGTTAAGGCACATGAGGAGAATACACCAACATATGTCAACAGATGTTCCCAGAACAATTCTGTGAAATAAAAAGCATTAGCTACGTTTCACAGATGAAAGAACACTTAGGAAGTTTGTGAAGACACTGGTGATTTTGCATTTCTAAAATTTCCTGCATGAAAATGACTTTGAAAATATGCTAAATATGTCAGCTTATAAAATCTGTTAATTATAACACAAGTTTTAGAGTGGCCTGAATTTGAAAGAAATGACACATTTTGCCTCAGTGCCCTTAGTAAGCTCCTTTTTTCAAATTGTTCTTAAGTGGAAAAGGCCAGACAAGCCACACTGAGTGATGAGATGAATTTTTTTTGAAGTATTAGTGAAAATGGTATTCCCACTTTGAAAAAAATTCATGTTCTGGCAAAATAGGCAGTCAGAAGCATAGTCACTTAGTGGTGAATTCTAGAATTACCAAAACAAAATAATGAGTCCCAGCGTTTCCAAGTACCCTTGTGTTAGCAGTCCGAAAGGTTTGAAAGATCTGTTTGTTTTTTTTTTTCACTGACTTAATGTATCTGGTTGCTGAAGTCAGGTAAACAGACAGAAGGGGTACTTGGGTTTTTACCTTCTTGCCCCTGGTCACTAGGCAAAAAGGACAGGTATTAGGAAGTGAGTTGCAGTCTTTATCACATGATGGAGACACAACATGTGGCTTCATGAAATGTTATACCAGCATCAACCGAGAGAGATGAGCAACAATTTGATAATCCAGAACACCCAGGAAAGCCACATAGACAGTAGGACTAGGTCAAAGAGGCCAGAGCATATAGTTCTTAGGAAGTTGGTTTTAAAAGAAACAAGGTACAGGAGAGGTTTGGTTGGATTAAATAAAGAGAAAAAAATGTAAATGGAGGCTGACTATGGTAAAAAAGAAAATCACTGTAATGCCATCTGTGAAAAAAAGTCAATTAGATTTTTTAAAAATACTGGAATGTTAGAATATTTGCATTTATTATAAATGATATATCTGGAATCAGGTACAGAAACTGTTTTGGAAGATTTTTTTGGAAAAAAATGTTTCAGACACACAGAAATGATTTCTAATTAGCATAGAGTTGCCTTTGCAAAAACATGGGTGATTACAGAGTATTTGATGGTGATCAAAGGTTCCTATACTCTAAAAAGTGCCTCAGCAATCCATGCTTAGCATTAATTTGTTTACCAAATTTTTTCACAAACTTAAAAGGAAATATTCTATAAACATTTAATACTATAAAAAATTACAAAACTTAATTCAAACGATTGAGTTTTTACAATATTACATTTGTGACACATAACAAAATTTATTAAAACAACTGGAATAAGCAGAAAATGAGATAAACAAAATAAGGCTCTGTATATTCTGCTAAAAAAAAAAAAAGACATTCCTTTGCTGTTGTCAAGGCCAGCACTGTTGTTGGGGGCTCATCACTGCCTCTAGCGGCTGGAGTTATGAACTGAGATTAAGGCCCATTTGGGTTTTAAGTCACTTCGTCTTTATGAGGTAGGTTTGTGAGTTCTTTGGTTCATAAGTGTACTCAGAGGGTTAAACAGAGAATTTTTCTGAGCATTTATTTTTTCTTAGAAAAAAAAACTGCTGGAAGGTTTAGTGGTTTCATCAGATTATTTCTCTCATTATCTATTTCTCTTTTCTCTAAAACTGTGGAGAAGAAAAAAATGTGTCAAGTTTTCAGCTGCATCCCCACTGTGACAGTTACCAAAGCAAAGGGAATTCCCACAGCATCTTTGGTGATAGGAGCATGTTGCTTCTCTTCTTTTCTTCCACCTGTCTATTCAGTGGCTTTGTACAGGTTTCTTAGCAGAGAGACCTCCACTACAAGAGAGTACGTACTTCTTCGAAGTCACTGAGCATTCTCAGCACTCTAGGCCATTTTTAAGTGCCTTCTGGATTCAAATATTTTAATAAAACATTCTAGATAACAGATTCTTGTCTCATTTGTACATTTCCCTCTTTTTTTTTCCAATTCTTCCTACTGGGAAGTAGATATAAAAAATAATTTCAAAGACATGAAAATTATCTCCTACTTTTACAGTTTTTTTCTACAGTCAAATAAAGATTTAGCTTTCTCCTTTCATAGAATGAAAATATCAATCAAAATGACACCTGAAAGAGAAGGAATAAAGAAGAGGCTATTGATTTAAGAAGAGGAAAAAGAAAAAGAAAAAAAAAACCTACCTAAGGCATTCACATCACAAATCTTGGAAGAGAGTAATGATGTTTGATTTACTTCCTCATGAACAACTGCATTAGCTCAGAACCCTGGATGTCACTTTAAGATCATCTAGAAAACTAGTTATCCTATTAAGATACCACACATTTCAACAATCATATAAAATACAATTACTTTTCTTAATTTTAAAAAAATATGTATTGAAGGCATATTGCTTTATGTAAATTTCAGATGTATAGCTATTTTCCAACTTCCATATTTTAATCACCAACAAAGTTTCATTTCCCTTCACCACTATACAAGAACATCTTTATCCAAGCATATTTGGCCACTGAAAAAATACATACTGTTATTATACCTAAGTGGCAAGCAGGTAAATAAAAATAAGTTATGTGAAACTGGTAAACCATGACCAATGATCTTAAAACATATTGGCATTATATTGATCAAATAGGTCTTAATGTTTAATAAATTATTTTCCTATAAAAGGGTAATTCACACAGCAGCTTACAGATATTTTACCTTCCTTGCAAGAGGTAATTTATATCATATGAATTTAAAAAATGAAGTTGTTTCTAGTATTATTTTGAGACTCAGTTTCCTGCATATATGTTAGATACATATTTTATATATATATGATGATGATCTTAGAGCAAAGTATAATTTTCTAAATACTTGTGCAGAAAACATTTTTTTAAATTATAGTAATTTATATTAGTCATTACAGAGAAGCAAAAAATATAATCAAAATGGACATAGAAATGCACTGAAGGAAAGTAAAATTGTGCTCTGGAAATAGGGAGGTAGAGTAATGTGGATGTCTCATGAGTTGAAGAAGCATACGCATGGAACCCCAATATCTTTTACTTGTACTGAGGCATAGCCACACTCATTCATAGCATTGTGTGTTTTTCTTTTTATAATACTCTGACTTAGCATAATTTCAATGTACCTATAGTTCATAATATTGAGTTCTATAGAGACAATAAAAGCTTCTCTTTTGGACTGTGCTTTAGAGAACACCTTGGATTGTTACAGAAATACTCTAAATATTTGGGGAGAGAAAAAGGAAATAGAATCACAAAATTTACGGTCAAGATGGAAGTAACCAACAGACCTTCATTTATCCATAATTACTGTAATTATTTTTAAAAATACATATAAATGCACTAGCTCACCAATCATAAGACACAGAGTGTCTGACTGGATTAGGAAATGGAATCCAAATTTTGTTGTCTCCAAAAAATGCACCTGGGCTCCAAAGATAAACATAGAATTAAATTAATTAAAGGATTAGAAAACAATTCCACAAGCCAATGACACTCTGAGGAAATCAAGGATAGCACTACTTGTGTCAGGTAAAATATATTACCAGCTGAAAAAGGTAACAAGACACAGATGGATGCTTTATAGTGATTAAGGTTACAATATTTCAGGAGTGTATACTCACAAATGAAGATGCATCAAAATACCTAAGGCAATTACTATCAAATATGAAAACAGATATTGGGCAAAACACATTCCTAGTAGGGGACTTAAAACATCCCACTTTCACCAATTAACAGATCAAATAGAGAGCATATAAATAAGAAAACAATAAACTTAAGTAAATAAATACTTAAAGGGTACTGCACTCTCTTCAAAAGATGGATATACATTTTTCTCAAGTGCATCTTGGAGATTCTCCTCAATTGACCTCTGGTCATAAGACAGATACTAACAAATTCATGAAGTTTGAAGTTGCATTAAGCACCTTCTCTGACCATAAAGGTATCAGTAGAAATTGACCACAAATAGAAAGCAGGAAAAATCTTTAAATTTGGAGACTGCGGAACACACTACTGAATGATTATTGGGTTAGGGAGGGAATCAAAAAATGCCTTAGACAAATAACACTGAGGACACAACCTTTCAGAACTTCAGGAAACTGTAAAAGCAGTAATATGAAAACTATAGAACCACAGCAAGAATTTAAACAAATGACCTATCTCCTAATTCAAGGAACTAGAAAAAGAAGAAACAAAACTAAAAGCAAATAGAAAAAAGAAAACAATAAAAATTAGAGCAGAAATAAATGATGGAGAACCCAAGATGACAGACCAAATGATTAATAAAACCAAAAGCTGCTTCTTTGACAAAATAGACAAGGCAGACAAATCTGTGGCTAAGCTCACAAAGAAATAAAAGAGAGAAACTCAAATAAATAAATAAGATCAGAAACAAAGGAGATGGTAGTCCAGAAAACATCTCAGAAATTTAGAGGATAATAACTTTCTGAACATTTCTTTATTAATAAATCCATAATACAAGAGAGCTGGACAAATTCTTAGAACTATGCAACCATCTGAGACTAATGGGTAAGAAAAAGAAAACCTGAGTAATAATAAGCACAAGCAAGTAAATTGAAATAATAATCCAAACACTCACAAAAAACAGAAGCCCAGAACCAGACGACCTCACAAGTGAATTCAAGCAAATCTTCAAAGATGAGCTCAGAACGATCCAACTCAAACTTTTCAAAAGAACAGAGAAAGAGAGAATACATTCAAATACATTTTGAGGCCAACATTACCCCAGTAACAAAATCAGGCGAACACCAGAAAAGAAAATTACATACCAATTCCCCCAATGAACACAATTTCAAAACTCCTGCTTCAAATCTTAGCAAACACAAATCAACAATGCATTAAAAGAATTATACACTACGGCCAAGTGGAAGTTTTTCCAGGACACAAGGATGGTGTATATCCAAAAACCATTGCAATTCATGATGTCTAAAAAAAAAAGGAAAAATAAATATCCTATGATCATATCAATAGATGCAGAGGAAGTATTTGACAAGACTCCACAGTAATTTATGTTGAAAACCCTTTAAAAACAGTCAGTGCTGGTGAGACTGAATAGAAAATGGAACCCTCAAATACTATAGATGAGAATGGAGACTGATCCAATCACCACAGAAAATGGTTTGGAGGCATCTCTAAGAATTAAAAACAGATCTGTCCTGTGACCCATCAATCCAACTCCTCATTATCTACATGAAGAATAATAAACATTTAACTGAAGGGAGGCCATCGGAGCTCCCTTGCCAGTGGGGAGCAAAGGTGGCAACGACCCCTAGGTTAAGACCCTCATGCCTGGAGAACCTGGGAGGAGGGACCAGGTGGGGTTTTAGCCCCTCCCACCAACAGATGGTTGTTGCATGGGGCAGCCATCTGCAGCCCCAATTGGCTGAGGCATGTTTCTCCAACCCCTTAGTCAAGGGGAGCTTGGGACAGAGCATGCATGGCCATCCAGACCCTGCCCTCACACAGGGAGGTATTGGTGGTGGGGGATGCCCCTTCCATTTCACTCTCACTCTAGCTAATCTTCAGAAAGAACAAGAACATACATAACACAAACCCCATCATAGAATGGGTGAGGGGCCAGGAAAAAAATCCAGCCTACAAGCCTGAGCAGGACACAGCAGATGGACAATCAAGGGAATCAGTGCATACAAGACAGGAGAAACAACTATGGAAACATGATGCCACAAAGTGCACCAATGTGCTCACCAGGTCTGGAAGACCCAAGACCTCTTTTTGGAGATGCCTTCTAGGAGAGCAAGGCATCCATCCCAACACCATACGAGAGGAGAGGAAGGCCAAATCTGGGGGCATCAGCCCCACAGATAAGCTACAAACTGAGGCAGAGGAGATAATCTCTATAATGGCCATTCACAGATGCTTGTATCCACAGAGAAACTTCCTCATCAACTCTGGCAAGGGGTGAGACCCCCTAAATCTGATGCCAGAACCTCAAGGTAAAGCAGCAAAACAATAGAGATGGGATTAGAGAAGTCAGCCTCCAATGAGAAAGCATGGACAGACAACCAATATGGACTGGCTGCCCAATGCACACTTAAGACTGAAAACCTACCAGCAAGGTTCAGCTGGTTCCAAGAACACAATCCCTCTCCCATTGAAAGAACACTGCCACAGGGGGAAAAAGAGAGACTAATGGACTTAACACAGACTAGCAAACAAAGAGTGGCATTTGAGAGAATGGAGGGGGCACCAGAGGTAAGAGGAAGGGGGAGGTATCCCAAAAACAAACCATTTACCAACGTTGTGATTTATAGAATAAATAAAATTTTAAAAAATAAACTGAAGGGAAATATTTATTCCTGTGTTAACTACAGCACTATTTACATTAACCAAAATAGGGGAAGCAGCCTGTTTGCCAGTTGCAGGGCAATCATCAGGCTCATGAGTCTGCCTAGGTTCTCTACTGATTCTAGCAGTTACACAGACACACCAGATAGGGTAGGATCAGGGTCTAGGGTAGGGCTGGGTGGCAGGTGAACCCTTAATCCCCCAGCAATCTTCATGTTCTTACTCTCTACTGCTGTTCTCTAGTGCTCTCCCATGTGGTTTCTTTGTGATCTTTCTCAGGATCCTCTTTCCAGGGTGATGCCACCCTTTTAGCCTCTCTTCCATGCCCAGATACACCCACTCACACAGGCACACACCCACCGGCCTCACAATCATGGTGAGGACACAATATCACAGGTGCTGGTCATACAGGCTAATGGAGGAAAAAGCCTTACCAAATCATTTACCAACACCAAGATATAGAAAAAAAAAGTGCTAATTGACAGAGCAGTGGGTTAAGATAATGTGGAATACCACTCAGGTATCAAAAAATAAGTAAACATTTACCATTCATGACAGCTTTGATGGGGCTGGGAGGGAGGGCGGCATGGATTTTGCCAAACCAAATGAGTCTGAAGAAGAAAGACAAATATCAGACAGTGTAACTTTTATGGAGAATATAGAAAAATCAAACTAAGAGACAGAGCTAAACTTAGAACTAACCCAAGAAAGCTGACCATAGAGCTGAGACTATCAGATGGGGAAAGGTAGAGGGAGGAATTAGAGACAGGCAGAGATGGAGCATAGGAGGAGGATTACATTATTTTGGTGGTGGCTGAGATGTGATAACACCTGAGAAGGGAGCTCCATCTACTTCTAAAACAAACAACAATCAATGATGTTAACTAAGGTGACATCAATTCAAAACACAAAAAGAAGAGGTAAGAGCCTAGTCAAGGCAATAGAGAGAGCAACTGAGACTAATTGGATAAACTGAAATCACCCTTTGTATTAAATAATATATATATATTTATTTCACATCATTTTTATATTTCACATCATTTTAATCTCCAGGGGTCACCCACCACCTCCCCTCCCTGACCACTCCAGCTGGTCCCCACCCTCCTGTTGTGTACTTTCATTTGGTTGTCCATATATTGGTGAAACCATTTGGTTTCTTTTTCTTTCTGACTGGTTTCTGCTAGTACAATTTCTTCTAGATACATCCATATTTCCATAAATTCATCAAATTTGTCATTTTTAATTGATGAGTAATACTCCATTTTGTATATATATCACATTTTTTCATCTTTTTGGAACATTTGGGCTGTTTCTTTGTTCTTGCAATTATAAACAGTGCTGCAATAAACATCCGAGCTCAGGTATCCTTTTGTACCCACACTGAGGTCTCCTTTGGATAGATTCCCTGAAGAGTGATTGCTGGGTCAAATGGTAGCTCCATTTTCATTAGTTTGAAGATCCTGCATACTGCTTTCCATAATGGCTGGACCAGTTTACATTCCCGCCAGCAGTGTAAGAGTGGCCCTTTCTCTCTACATCCACAAATCACCTTTAAATGCCAAACACAAGTCACTTTTGTGAAATTTCTCGGTTTTTCTTGATTTGGTTTATTTGGTTCAAAGTAAATACTTGTTTAAATTGCATTTAATTGACACTTAAAAATGTGTTCTTCATATAAATGAAAGTCCAGGTCTAAACACATAATTCTTATGTTTTTCCACATGAGTTCTCTTCAATTTTTTCATAAATATTTGTTACTAAAAGTCATAATATGTGTTACTGGCATAATTTTCATGTATGGGACTAAGTGACAAGTATGAGCTGCTCTAATGTCATTTTCAATAATCAAAAACATATGAGAAAGAACATGGATATCCCTGGAGAAATGAGCATGACTAAATTGTGTTCTATTTCAGTTCTGAGGGGGAAATATATTAATCACTGTTATGGTACAGATTTTCCAGATTATAAATCTGATCCTGTTTTCATTAGAGGTTTATTTACTGTGAAGGTAACAAAGCTTAAACTTAGGGCTCTTTAGTTTAGTACGGACTCTACTAAAGCTTGTACCTGATTTTACTTCTTGTAAACTTTTAGATTTTTTAAAGGAAAACACCACAACTGTATAAGCTTCAGGTCATCCAAAACCTGGGCCTTGCCCCAAACCAAATAAATGGTACTTGTTCTGAAAAGGATTTCAAAAGATGCTATTGCTGGAAAGGATAATGATGATTGACCATCATAACAATTTCATGATTATTTCTCATTTATCTCTATTTACTGAGACCCTTTATTTTTGTGAATCACTGCTTGGATTTTTTGCACACATCATGTCTATTTCAGAATAACAGAAACACAGAAAGATGCAGAGTGACACCACTGAGCTGGCAGTGATTCAGTTCATTCTGCCTTACTCAAAAATATTTTCTAAATTATTCACACCACATCATTCCTGAGTGTAGTAAAAGTGGCTACTTTAAAAAAGAAATCCCTTTACATGTCACTAGGCACTAACTGAAAACCACTGGAATAGCAAAGTAAGTTGGCATATGGCTTTTAAATTGTTTGTTTAGTTATAGGTCATGTTATGTCAAATCACATCTAACTTTAAAAGACCAAATAATCCATTTACAAGTAGGGTAATAGTCTGTCAAGTGTACATGCTGGAAACATTAGTGGAAGATGAATTAACCAATCAACAAGGTAGTTAAATGCTAGTGCTATAAGATCTGAAAGGGTGAGTGTTAATTCAAATAACGTTAAATGGCATTCATGTGTTAAGTGAACTATACCTAACACTTTAAAAATAATTCAGGTATGGAATGGCTCAAAAATACTTCCTTGAGGATATTTATAGAGACAGTATAGTTTTATTTTTCAGATGAGGTTGCTTTCCTTCAAGACATTACACTTAATGTGTATGTGAACATTTTATGAATCTGACCAATGGAAAGGATCTTCCATACATTTTTCCAGTGATAAAAACCCCTGAGTGCATACTTATCTCAGTTTTTCAGGTTCATAGAACTCAGTAGGCTGTTAGCCTACTCAAGAGTGGCCATATATATCTAAGACAAATTCACAGTTTTAACTGAAGATACTGATATATAAAAGTAGAATATAAATTAATTGTGTTGCAATGAAAACCTGAACACCAAAATGGTGCCTGCAAACCCAAGCCCTTAGACTAACCTATTTTTCTCTGTAAGAAAGCTTAATGAAATATGCATTATGAGCAAAAAATAGTATGAAATTTAAAAAATGGGTAGCATTACTTGATTTTAAAATTTAGATTTCAACTTCCTGACATTTTTTTGGTACTCCAGGAAGGAAAATATTCCCTTCTTCTGTCAGAGTAAGGAGCAACCTCTTAGCTCTTGGATGACATCCTGAATAAATGCCATCCCTTAGCGTTTTTTTTGGACCCCATCCCCATCTCTGCACTGAAGAGATCTCAGGTATCCAGCACTGCTGGGAAGATCATTCCATTTCCCTGCCAAATGACAAAGCTGACTTTTTGAATGAGGAGTTGTTAGGAACTAGGAGTGGAGTTAAGCAGCCATACTTGGCTTACAACTGAGCACATGCTGCTCTGGCTCTCTTGCTCTTCTGATTTTGACTTGCACTCAGGGACTTGGTGGAGATACATAGAAGAAAGACATGGAGAGATTCCAAATGTATATCTGCAAGGAACACGTGGAGACCTGTTCCTAGTTCTTGACTATTGTCCTGACTTCATGGTGGAATATTGATATATTTTGAATATATATAAATCTCTCTTTCCATCCCAGTATCTAAAGCTCTCTTTCGATCCCAGCTCTCTGAGAACTACCTAACTCCTTTGTTTTGGTTGTATACTAGATGGTACCTTAAATTTGTGACAAGCATTATACTACAGCAGTTTTGTGGTTGGCAGAGTCTGTTTTACTGGGCATTTGGGGAGTTTTATCTGGGAAGTTATTGTTGGAATCCTTTATTTTATCTCTTTATGTATACACACTTGTTTATTTGCAAGTCTAGAAGCACCAAAAGGCTATGAAATGATTTCCCCTGCAGATCATTTTTATTTTTGTGCCTTCACTATGCTGACCAGTGCTGAACATATAGAAACAAATAGAAAGTGATTAATAAGATTTGTTGATTGAATAAAAGAGAGTGACAAAATAAATTATTTGCTAAATTAATTCAAAAGTTGTTGCTTTTAGAGCCAATTTTTTATAATATAGATTGGCCATTTCAAATGTGAATAGATTTTACAGATTAACCTTCACATGAAAAGTGTTTCTTTTTTATGCAAGGTTTGTTAGTGAATTCTCAGTTAATTCCTAAGCAGTGAATACAATTCTATAAATGACAATTTAGTTCCATTCAAGACTGTGTCTAGGCAAAACAGAACCCAAGCATGGGCAAACAAATAATCGTCTTGGAGTATGTACCCCTCTTCAAAATAATGAGGTTTGAAGAGGGGTAAAGTTGAAGACTCAAACAAACACTTGGGTGGAGGCAAAAGGCAGAACAGGAGTTAGAGATGACATTGAGAAGGCAAAGGGGACCCCACAGACACAGATTCTACACTACAATAGAAGCCAGAAAGTACACTTAATGGAACAAAATAATTAGAAAGCAGTACAAGATTTCATATTAGAAATATTGCCAGATACTTAAGAAAGTGACAGTGCCACATCCTTATCCTTCAGTGGTATCTCCACCAAGAGTAGCATCAGCATGACCTGTGAATATAGGTTCTAACATTTAACATGTGCTTCATTTCCTGCTGATGACATAAGTGAAATAGGTTATTTTCTGGTTCAAAAAAAGTGTTGCATTTTTATCAACACATTCTGTTATCCAAACAATCCTGTTATAAATATACAGCACTTATTAGAAATTTGAAGTGAGAGTAAAAGCTCAGGTGAGAACAACACTTAAATAATTTTAATTTAATCATTCACCCAATAAATCAAAGACTCATTTAATACATGGGTTCTCTTCAGATATTACAGCAAAGACTACAGACTGTATTTTTAATTTCTCAATAGTTCTTTTGCTTTCTTGGTTGTCTTTATAATATGTTAAGAAATAAAACTCACAAACTTAGAGATCTAATTAGCTATTATAAAACCCAGGAAACAGAGATCATTCCACTAGATCCTGCAAGGAAATACACAAAACAGAAGTTATTTATAAACACAAAGACAATGGTAGGACAGTCTCTTAACAACAACAACAACAAAGACATATCTGTTTCTCTATGCATGTCAGAGGCTGTCATGGACCCCATACTTATATCATAGGGTCTTAAAAACTTCGAGTTAGAGATATCTATTCTAATACTTGACTGAGAAGTCACAGTAAGGACTGTGATTGAAAGAGCTTGTGTCACAAAACCTCACTAAAATTATCATTGAAAATGTAGTTTCTTTTATTTTGTCATCATGTATTCTATGATTCTATTTACAACAAGGAGTCTAGAGATAAGCCTGGAAAATGGATATCATTATGCGTTTGCCATAGGAATTAACATTAAAAATTAAACAAGAACAAGGAAACACACACGTCTAAATATATTCATTAATCATTGTGATATGGAGGTAACAGTCTACTAGGGGTTCTGAGCTATACCAAGAATAGAAAATGGACAAATTTCTGGGACTTAAAACTCAGTTTATAATATTATTGAAACCGGGTGCCCCTAACCCCCCTACCCCAAGTTGTGGCATTTAACAAGGTACTCCTCTCCCATTGGCTGGTGGCAGTTAGCCCCACCCCCTCAAGGTGCTCCTCCCCCATTGGCGGGTGACAATTTGCTCTGCCCCATTAGGTGTGGCAGTTAAAAGCTGCCAGAAGTGGCAGTTGGGAAAGAGAAAATAAAGAAAGAAGAAAAAGGGGTTGGAAAAAGGGAGTTGGTTGAGTAGCAGGGGAGAAAAAGGCAAAGAGCAGAGACTAGGAGGGAAAGAGACCTTTGAGGGAGCAAAGAGAACTTCTAGAGAGAGAGAGAGAACCTTTGGAAGAGGAGAGAAGAGAATGGCAGGCGGGTAAAGAGTAGCCGGAGTGACCAGGCTGGGCAGAAGCCCCCTGGAAGAGTGAGCTGGAGGTGACAAGGAGCCATGGTATCTGGCAGAAGTGTGGCCAGTGTGGAGAGTGTGGCATTGCAGCAAGGTGATATGGAAAGCAGGTACCTAGAGATGGCCAGCCATTTGGAAAGTTGATTCCTGCATCAGCAACTGTGGAAGAAGCTTGAATCGCCTTGGAAAAGTCGAGCAGCGCGGAACACTGGAAAGAGAAGAGAGGACGCCGGCCCTTTAAAGGACTGGACTTTGGGGAAGTGCCTACCCCTGAGGTTCAGAGGGGCAAAGGGAACCATTCATCATTCATTGGACTGTGCCTTTGGAACCTTTGGGTCTGAGAATGGTGATTGGGGTAAGATAACTGCCTCTTGTGGCTGTAAGGATGTTTCCTTTTCCTTGTTGAGCTCCCTTGTTAATAAACCCTGTTGTTAAAGGGTATTTTGAGTGGCAACTGCTAGGCACGGGGTGAAACGGACCTTGGGGTTTGTAAGTGCGAGGCTTTTGCCCTCTCCCTTTCCCTTTGAGACCCGATTTCATTATCACCATAATGAAATAAAAACTAAAACAAAGTAAAACTGTAAAAACTTTGTTTATTATGGTATATTATATATATACATATACAACTATTAAATGTATTTGCAGTTGTATGACATTCTTATATATTAAATTTGTATATATGCACATATAATATGCTTAAATTTTGTATTTTCTATATGATCAGATATACTCTATATGGATACACATATGAAACTGGCTTGTGGTCTGAGATAAGGATTTCTGTCTTTTAACTACAAATTCTGAGTGTTGTAGTGGAAGGGAGCATAAAGACCCTTGAAATCACGTTCACATCTGGAAAGGTACTTCATACTACAAAAGGATTTATAAGCCCCCAAATGAAGTGGGTAGGATTTTATAGCACTCTAGAGGGAAAATAACTGGAATGAAATTAATGTCTATGAAAAATAATGTGACTTCTTCAAAAGGACAGACCTATGTCCCGAATTTACAAATTAGGTAACATTCAATCAGTTAAAGAAAAAAAGTCCTTATCAAAATAATATTATGGTGATTTTAATTATTTGTTATTTCATTATACAAGAAAACCAGATAACATCATCATCCTAGATAAAAGGCTTTTATAAGCCAGAAAAACTACTAGTACTATAGAACATATGTTTTCCTCTGTGTTTTATTATTTCAGATCTGTTATAGATATATAAAGAAATCTAATGGAGACTGTAAAAAATTATCTGGTTATCCATAATCCAGGTAAAGAAATTAGTAAAGCAGCTATTACATTTCTCATTATACCATATTAATTTTAGTCTTAAATTTAGTCATAATTTTAGTCTTAAACACATATAATATGTTGTGTGGTAATTCATGATTTGGTTTTAGTTAGCTATCACGTTCACTAGTATTTAAAGTTACTAGGATGTTGTATTAATAAAATTACATAAATTTCATTTTGATTGTATTTCTGATGTATATTTTTCTACTCACTTCTCATTCCCATTATGTTTTAGGTCTGCATTAAAAACAAGTATAGAAGACTGTCTTCCCTAGAAATACATTGTGACACCACTGTTTTTAAACAGGCAACTGTTTTATTTATTTAACTTAATTGTGTTCACTATATAATTGGATTTATTTATATATATGTGATTTTTATTTTAAGTTTTTGGTTCTTTTTTTGAAATATTACTCTAGATTGGTAAAGGACTTTACTTTCCTCTTTCTTACTTGAAAATGATAAAATTTCTAATCTTCTAGTGGATTTATCCTGACTACTACTTACCAATTTCATGTTATTTAAAATTTCTTCCTTCAGAGATATTTTTGGAAAGTACTTCACCCTGGTAGTTTTAAGAGTAATCTCAGAATTTCTATTATCTAAAAATGTCTGTCCTTCTACAGCTTTCCTGAATAATACTTTAAACTGATAGAAAAAGAGGGCATTTTCAGTTATTTTTGTCAGCTCTTTTTTAATATTTCTGCTTTTTTGAAGTTCTATCCACAGCATAATTGACATTCCTTGTTATGTCATTCTCCTTCTGTCTTTCTAGCTTCTTTTAAGATTTTTGTCTTTAGTGTTCTACAGAATTACTACAATAGAGCATATTCAGATTCAAGCTAGGAATTCTGTGTGCTTTTTGAAACTGAAGTTTCATTTACTTCATTTCTAAATGTCTTGGCAGCTAATGTCACTTTCTCTAATTTATGCTGACAGTTCCGATAACATTTCCTCATCTCTTTATAATTTTGGATTACTTACTAAAGCATGGTGTATCTTCACATATCAAAATCTCATAATGCATTTGCTGAAGAGAAGTTTCTCAATATGATTAGAAAATTTTTACTAGGTAGCAGAAGGTATTGAAAGAGCTGGTTTTTATCTTTGTTTCTTGGTTTGAAGTTTTCATAATAACGAGTATAAATTTGAACACCCAACAGGGCTATATTATGATTTTTTAAGGGATATATTTTTCCCCAGCCAGAGCTCAATTTGAGATGGAAAATCAAAGAGAATTTGTTGTCTAGTCTTTATGTATAATTAATTTTCTAGTTTAGATTCTCACTATTTGAGTATATCAAACATAAGCAGTTGTTTCAGATTCAATTCCAGTTCATGTCTAAGGTCTTTACTGCTATCCTGGAGTCAGTAATTAACAGTTAATAACTGTCAATATTGAAGCACCATTATGAGTAAGGTTAGCAAATTCATTCATTATTGTTAATAAAGCATTCTGATTTCAAGTAACTAGGTGTTTTGTTATTATTCCCTGGAGAGTTTTCTGCCTCAATACAAGATTAATGTATGTGTGTTTAAAAGGATTTTTGCTTTATTTTATCCAGAACACTTAGGTGCTTTTCTTTTTCTAAGATGTCTCTGGAGAAAAGTTAAACTGTTTTTATAGTTTGTTTCCTCAAAAGAAATGCCATGAAATAAGTAAATGTCAAATTCTATTCATTAAAATGATTTCTTAAATTATGGAAACATGAATTTTTAAAGTGAACTTTTTTATTTATAAAATACTTAGTCTTGTGACTCCAAGAAAATATTCATAAAGTAAAAATACAATATCACAAAGTCTAACTTTTGTGTCATTGAATTTCTAAAAGGGGAGTAGAAGATTTTTATTTGAGTCTATGGAAAAAAACTTTCAAAATTTGATATCGGTCCATTGATTCCATAGGTCCATGAGGTTGATTTTGCTGAATATCCTCTCCTACAAGTGGATAATTTCTATATATTTGTCATGATGTTCTCTGAATTGTTCTGTCATTTCCATGTTGCTATTGTGTCTTTCAAGTGATTTTTAAAATTTCAGATATTTTTAAAATTGTAATATTTCATTTATCACTTCATAATATTTAAGGTAGCTTCCACCTTTGTTTCTATGTTCCTGATGAGCAATATTAGCTTTTCTTTAATTTCAAGGGAATTTAATATTATCTCATGTAGCATGACTACAGTTGCTTCTTTAAAGACTTAGATAATGTTAACGTTTAATTCATCTTGCGATTTTTATCTGTTGACTATTTTTTCCTTTATGAATTGTTTCTAATGTTTTGGTCTTCTGTATGTTGAATAATTTTAGGTTATATCAGATAAACATCATGTATTATCTTTGTAAAGCTTGTTTAAGTTCTGTTAAAATCTGCTAGAGGAAATACATTTTGATTTGTTGTACAGTCAGTTAATCTAGATAGGCAGAAGCTTCAGATTCTGTCTCATCTCTTCAAGCTGTGGTTCAACGTAGGTCAGTTTTCAAAACCTTACTCTGGCTCTGCTGCAGTTTTTCTATTTCATACATACTTTCCTCGGGAGTTAACTTGGGTGAGACAGTTTGGAGTTTAGTTCTCATTCCTCTGCTCTGATGCTCTGCAACTATGCCATATTTCAGGGGTGAGTCTTGATTTGCATCATCTTGAGTCAGGGAATCCTCTTCTCTAGCTGTCTTCTCAATAGGATTTTTCATACACTTACCAGCTTCAAGGGACCCCTTTTAACTATCCTTTGGATAGAATTCCAGAAAGGTTTTCTCTTGGAATTCTATCCACCTGCTCAGTTGTTCATTTCTGCATGACCATATTCTTCCTGGGCCAAAACAGCAACAGGAAAAAAAAAAAGAGGAAAACAAAAATAATGAGGTCTCTCCTGTCATTCTTTGTATAACATGATACCCTTTCATCAATTCCTCCAGTCAGAAAGATGGGTTTTCTTTTAGGGATATAAATTTGTTACCAAAAGCAACACTGCAGATCTATGACTGGGACTACCATACAGATGAAGGTTTAGAGAAAAATAAAAAAAAAATAATGATCCTGCCTAGATGTCTAGCCCCCAGAACACTATATAAACCTTATATTTATTACAGTACTATTTATAATAGCCAATATATGTATTTCAAAACAGATGAGCATTCATCTATGTCAAGATATATATACACACACATATACAAAATAAAATATTACTGAGCAATCAAAAAAGATAAATTCATGCCATTGCAGCAACATGGATAGTCTTGAAAAAGATGTTAAGTGAAATAACTCAGAAAGATAAACACTGGATTGTATCACTAATAGTTGGAATAGAGAGAAACTCAAGTAGGAATCAAGAGAAAGGCAAACTTAAAATTAATCCTTGCAAACTAACTATAGAACTAAAGCATACAGACTCAGGAGGGGCTGAAGAAGGGGCAAGACAAAGAGGAAAGGGGCATATGGCCTGTGGTGGAGGACTATCTGTGATTTGGTGGCAGGTGACATCAGGTGGGGGAGATACTAGTGTTACCGCAATTAAAAGAATAAATTAATTTTTAAAAGATGAAAAATAAATAGTTTTAAAAGATAATTATCAGGGTGCAAATTGATAACTGGGCATATTTAAATCAAAATGAAACATGTTGATCTGTGCCCTACCCCTGGGAGAGCTCACAGAGGCTCTTTATTTCCATCCTCTGGCCAGAAAGCTAAGGTTATCTTGCAAGTTTTCTTTCTGTATATTATGCAGACCCATACTGAGTATACCCTCAGATCATGTTAGGATATAAAAAAAAGGAAAAGGAAAAACTTTATCCAATTATAGGTTATTCACAGTTTTGGTTCTCCTCACCAACCTGTGATTCTTTGGAATCGTTGAACAGTGGCCCCTGTACTTTCTTCAGTGATTTTGCTGTAAAAAGAGGAATAGATAAGTAAAGAAAATATAGCCCTCCAAATGAGAGACAAGGGTTTAATAATGAAGATCCACAAGGAACTCATACAACTAAACAAAAGCAAAACAAAAAGCCCAATCAAAAAATGGGGAGAACTAAAAAGACACTTCTCCAAAGAGGAAATACAAATGGCCAACAGGCACATGAAAAATTGCTCAATGTCACTAGCAATAAGGGAAATGCAAATCAATGCATTGAGACACAATGAGACCTTACACCAGTACCTTACACCAGTAAGAATGGCCCACATCCAAAGAACAGGCAACAAGAATTGCTGGGGAGGATGTGGAGAGAAAGGAATACTACTACACTGCTGGTGGGAATGTAAACTAGTCCAACCACTATGGAAAGTTGTGTGGAGGACCCTCAAGTTAATGAAAATGGAACTACCATTTGACCCCGCAATTGCTTTCTTGGGAATCTACCCAAAAGAGACCTCAATGTGGGTACAAAGGGACACCTGTGCTCGGATGTTTACTGCAGCACAATTTATAATTGCAAGGACATGGAAACAATCTAAATGCCCCAAAACAGATGACTGATGAAAAAAAAATGTGGTATTTATACAGGATGGAATATTACTCATCAATTAAAATGACAAATTAGATGATTTTATAACAACATGGATGTACTTAGAAGAAATCATATTAGCAGAAACAAGTCAAAAAGAAAAAGACAGAAACCAAATCGTTTCACTAATGTATGGGATGTAGTGAAAAATAAACAAAAGCCATGAGGAAAAGTCAAAACAAGCTAAGCACCAAACTGAAGCACACAACTTTGAGCAGGAGTGAAAGGGGGAGAATGGAGGGGAGAGTGGGGGGGGAGGATAAATCCCTGGGATTACAACATCGTGAAATTTATATATAAATTAAAAAAAACAACAAAAACAATAATTAAAAAATAAAATATACATCAGACTCAAAAAAAAAAAAGAAAATATAACTGTTTTTTTTTCTTTTATTTTGGTTTTTGGCACCAGAAGCTCCTTAGCTGTCAGTGTAAATTCCTATCCCAAAAATAAAACCTGACTATTAAATACCTTGCTCTCCCAAACCTGAATAATGAATTTAATGTTGACTTGCAACGACTGCTAGGTAGCCAGGGTATATATTTCACTTAAAACCAATTGATTTCTATTTAGTACACCTTTACATGAATTTAGAAACACCAGAATTTCTGCAAATACAAATTTCCATGTGTTTATGAAAAAATACACTTCTCTTTTAAAAATATTAAATAATACACTTCTTTCTTAAATATAAATATTGAATATCTCTGTTGGAAGAGAGTCCTTCACAGTTACTCAAAAACACAATGGAACTGATTATAAAATACAGAACTCTCTTTAAATTCTGGTGATAATTCTTTACTAACCATTTTCTCTAACTTATTCTGGGAAGCAGAAACTAGTATTTTCACATTTTGCATTTCTCTCCTTGAATTTTACTGAAATTGTACTAAGCACATTAATTCTAAGTCAGCATCAAGCCCAGAGTTCAATACCGTTCTTGTAGCTTGATGAAGAGGCTATAAAGCTTTCACCTGTTCCCTTTATTTTCAGCAACTTAATAAAAAGCTACTAGTATCTGCTTTGTGTTGGTTTCCTTGATTTTTTTCCAAATGTTCACCAAGGAGAATGTCTCTTTCCCTCTTTCTAAGAGATTTATAAATGAACAGAACAGAAAAGAAATGATTAGAAGTGGCTAGAATACTAAAATCTATGGCTATGATCCATTAGCTGAAACTCCTTATTCATCATTTGAACAGTTTTTCTCAGACACCTCCCAAAAATTTTTTTGAGTTAGAAGTGACAAAAAGCCATCAGTTGCTTTGGTTTTACCATTGTTACCCTGAGTGATGTGAGACCTAGTGAATTCAGCAACCAAACTAATCATTTACCTTCCTGACTCTAAGACCAGTATTATTGAACTCTGAATATTTCAGTTATAAAATAGGAAAGCAAATTCTGATTTTCAACGTATGGATTTTTTTTTACATTAAAAAATGAGTGTTTGAGGAAGGACCACTCAACCTGAGGTCAGTGCAGATAGTGATGTACTTTGCACTGCTATATATTTACCCAAGTTGAAGAAAAACTACTTGAAATCAAAATTGTTATTGAAATAAATCACAACCAGTAAATTCACCATTATCTTCCAAAGTATTAATTGTCAACTTTGTCCAAGAAATAGAGTTTTGGAGTAATCAAAGTTATAAATCCTATCACCCATACTTAGAGACTTATGAGTCCTTGGGGGACTTATGTATATTAAGCTAAACGTGTTAAGAAGCAGATAACAAAACAGGAAACATTTTGGAAGTGATGCTGCCTTTTTGGATTCCCTTCATCGGTGTATCGCAGTTTCAGATTTTCTGCAGCCTTGCTAGAAATCTGAATTATCAGAATTTTAGCCATACTAATTTCAATTTCAATTTTTCTATTCTTATAATTATGCAGTGGTATCTAATTATGGTCCTGATTTGAATTTTCCTAACGGTGACTGATGAGTATATTTCATGTGCTTATCTTTGATCCACATGTTCTCTTTTTAAGAATGTTCAATAATTTGCCAGATTTTCAGTATTATTTATTTGCTTTTTAATATTGAGTTTTGGGAGTTTTTGTTTCAAAATTTTTTCCATTTAATTACACATACATATACACACATATTTACATCATTGTATACTCCAAGTTTCTTCAACACCTTGTCACCTGTGAACAATCATCTTAGTCTCTTGTGTCCATCCCTCCCCTGGTTTTAATCCTCCCTCTCCCCTGAGAGTTTCTTAGCTTTACGTTTTGCTTGTCTTTTTTGTTTGTTTTCCCTTTATCACACACACACATATATGAGATTATCTGGTATTTCTTTTTTCCTTTTTGACTTATTTCCACTAGCATGATTCCTTCTAGGTCCATCCAAATGCAGCAATTTTTTTGATTGCTGAATAATATTCATTGTGGAGTTTTTGAATCAGAATCAGGTGTAAGCCCACAATTGAGTTCTGGGTTTTTTTAAATATATTTATACATACACTACATACAAGTCCTTTGTAAAATATGTGATTAGTCTATGATTTCTTCTACTCTGTCAACTCTTTTCACTCTTCTAGTCATGTGTTTAGCAAAACAAAAAGTTTTCATTTTGATGGAGTTCAATTTATTACATTCAAGGAAACAAAGAGTCATGCTTATTTTGTCATATCTAATAATTCTTCATTTGGTTTCAGGTCATGAAAATTTTCTCCCATATATTTTTTCTAAAAGTTTTATGGGTTACTTTACATTTAGACCTATGGTTCATTTTAAATTAATATAATATGTAACTGCGTGATAAATAAACCTTTGCTTTGTTAATCCACTAAAATTTGGGGGCTCTATATATTTTTTTATATTTATATATTAAATATTGTTAAATTGTTTAAATTAAACTATTAATATTTTAAATTTTAAGTGTGGGAAGAAGTTAGAATAGAGTAAGTAAAAGGATGTAATAAAGATATTTTACATTGTTTATACTTCAATCCTTCCAATATAATTTTTATTTTTAAAGACAGAATCATGAATCATTTTATACTAAAAAAACAAATTAAAAAAATTTGATTATGCACCTTTCCATATGACTCAAATTTTCTTTCTTTTCTCTTTTAAAAAGAAAAACCACTTTAGTTCTCTGCATCTGTTTGGCAGGTAGATGATTCTCTTTTTACACTGCTTGTAAAACACAATGTTCTTTTTGCATACCTCTTCTTTCATTTGCAAGTTTAAATTCTCTATGATAGTCTATCATTCTGCCTCCTAATTTCTTAATCCATTATCAAACATTTCTTTTTTTGCACCTTTAATATATTCCAATTCATCTTAACTTGCTACGCCTGCCCCCCTATTGGCAACAAACTACGATGTGTATGCTCTTCTAATTGCTTCATGCAGATGGGCAATCCATGAATGTGTCTTCCAGTCTTTTATCTTCATCAGTGTCCTCAGTATTATCCCTCTGTCTGCATTCACTGTCAGTTCTTAGTGAATACTTTAGTTGCTGTATCCTAACTTTAATTTTTCTTGTAAGTGAAATGTATTTCTTCTCCTAAAAATCACCATCATTTTTGTTCAAGTTTCATTCAATAATCTCTCATTGTCTCTAATGGGAACACTCAGGGCTAGCTGCACCCAGCCCACATCCTTTGACCTCTACCGCATATATGCCAGGCTTCAAACACCTGTATTTATGAATTTCTGCTCTATTGGACACACCTCAGGTAGAAGCCAGAAACATTTACCTGTTTCCTGCCAAGGTTTGTGATATAAATGCTGACCATCAGACACAGCCATCAGAGACATTGCTTTGGAAGAGAAGAATGTGAAAAAAAACGCCCTGTTTTAAATAATTGATTTTGATAATGATAGTAGACAAATTGAATTGAGCTTTCAATAACAACACTGGAAGAGGAAATAGAAAACTGTTATTCCCACAATTGGCTCAGAGACCTGAGGTGGGTTCTTTGGAAGATAGCAGCAATAGCAATAACATCTACATTTAAGGAGTGCTGCTTCATTGGATTAAGAAAGTCACTTTTATTTACTTTTCTTTGATTTATTTTCTGTATTGGCATATAACACTGTCTGACTTAGGGGAATAGGTTTGCCCCTCCTTGTTACCATAACACCCTGCTGTCAAAGCACATAGAGTCCTTTACCCCTAGACTGCTGGGTTCCCGCACTCCTTTCTTCCCACTTCACTCCCCTATAGTCACTTCAATTCTGTAGTCATATTTTGAGGTTTGTTTTGGTTCAGTTTTGTCAGGAACTTTGCATTTTCAAAGCAGAAATTTTACTAATGCAGTCTTTTGTAGAACTAGTAGATAATAACACTGAAACATCAACACCATGTTATGTTGCATCCTTTTCATTTCTAGGTCTAGATTTGACCCTTTCATATTTGGCCCAATTTAAAATACTCAGAAATAACTACTCTCCAATGTTATCTTACTCTGATCTATTTTTGTCAGTGTAGACAAAGATATGTTATATAATGTGGACAAAGATAAGTTATTTGTTTTATAACTTGCCAAAAGAATGGGATAAGTATCGGGTCATTAAAGGAGATTTTGATTATTTGTTTTTCAGTTTACTTATATTTCAGCCAGTTGCATTTGAATCAATTAAGTATAGAAAAAGGTGTTTAAGAACTTTTATTTTTTGCTAGAATGACAGTAGAACATTTTGCAACTGTTCCCATTTCTGAACATGCACTTAAAATTTCTGGTACTGTGTTTTAGATTGTGTCCTCCCAAAGATAAGGAAACTTAGAAGTTAGAACTCAGGTCTTAACTTCTAGAACCTGAGGACTTAGACATAATTTTTTTTTAAAATGAGATCTAGTAGATTAGGATGGACCCCAAATCCAATAAGGCCATTATCTTCAGAAGTAGATGATCATGTGAAGGCAGACACAAATAAGGCAAATGATATGTAATGAGGAAAGTAGAGACTGACATTCTGCAGCTACCAGTCAAGGCTAAAGATTGCTTGCAAGTTGCCACAAGTTAGGAAGAGCCAACAACAGACCCCTTATAGGTTTCAGATGGAGGATGACCCTGACAAGTCCTTAACACTGAACTGCTAGCCTGAAGTAGTATGAGGCTAGAACTCTCTGCATTTTTTGTTATAACAGCCTGGATACTAATGCACTCTTCATCTGGGAGGACAGAGTTTTTTTGGGGGGGTGCTTTTCAAATAACTTGAGGGGGAAAAATATAACCCATACTATTTGTAATGCTGTCACATATGGTAAAATACAGTAAACAAGAGCATACTATTTAAACATTTTTCTGGAAATTGCCTCTATTGTTGAATGTAGTTTTGACATTGAGGCTCATAAACAAATCCCACGGAGTTATTCTATGCTGGCATGTAGAAGCATACATTACTGATGCTGGTTGCCATTTATTTGCTTGTGTTTACAGGCAAAAATTCTAAGGCAATTTGTTTCTATGACATTTGCTCACATAAATTGACATTATGAGGAAATTAAAATTTGGTTTTTTTTTTTTTGGACCTGTGAGCAGGAATTACTAAATTCTAACCCTTCTATTTCTGGTTGAATAGCATTCTTTCATTAGAAAACAAATAAATATAACACTAAGGTATGAAGAAAACTGATTTTTACTGCTCTGTCTGCAGGTTGTGCTAATTTAAATCAGTTCAGCAGATAAATATTTAACACATTGCTATAATCTTACTAATACTGATGATAAATTCCTTATCATGCATTTTACTCCTTGTTCAGCCCTTGATTACAGAGAAGTATATCCAAACAACACACACCTGAATTTGTATACAGTCATCGAACATATTTGATAAATTGAAAATAATGCTTTTCACATTTGAGCATCAATGTGCATACTTCTATGTGTCAACACATTTCCAAATGTTAAGTAGTATTTTTACCTAAAATGAAGTAAAGCAACATCATATAACAAAATAAATATAAATATAATAAATAAATATATATAAATAAATAGAAATATAGCAAAATAAATGTGTAACTATAATAGTAATATACTTTATCTCTCCTATTTTGATATTTAACTGACAGCTGCTATTAAATAAAATGGAAAATAAAATATTTCAACCTCATGTAATCCTGTATGAAATACTTTGTCCTGTATGAAATATTTCTGATTTTCAATTTATAAAGACTTTATTTAGATAAACTTTTATAAAAAGATATTCACCACAGTTTCTACTAAGTTATAAAACATTGCAAAAGATATTTCTTAGTGAATCCATGAGGATATCAATAAATTTAGTTCTTGCCTTGGGTGGATAGACTAGAGAGATTTACTGGAAATAGTGTGAGGGAACGTTTAAGTGTGATAAAATGTTCATAACATAACTGGGATGTTGGTTACATATGTATGTGCATGTGTCATGTGTCAATAACCTATATTTGAGACTCATATGCTTTAAGAAATTTTACCATAATAAAATAACAAAAAATAAATTTTTATTCTTCACAAAATAGACACTTTTTTTAAGCAGTGGACATAATACAATTATCATCACCAGTATTGTGGGCGTTACATGAGATATTCTTACATACTAACTATAACTTAAATATTCATAATTATAGTTTTTATTATCATATACCTAGTTTTGTTAAAAATAAAAGTTAAAAATATTAATATTTGAATGTATACATATATATAGCCAAGCCAGGCATAGGCCAAAAGATGTGTTCTTAAGCAGCCACAATTAAGAAATGGCTTCTACTCATCTGTTTAAGTAGTTGGTGCAATATAGCACCACAATTTATCAAACCTTTTAGATTTATTTTTCATTTTGTATATAACATTTTCATAACCAGTCTGAGTAAGAAAAACTAAGACCTTTGAAGATGAAAAATTTTTCTCTGATTTAATAGAATTTTGTAATATGCTAGTCAGATGAGTAATAGTCAATTTTTCTCATGATGTAAGATGTTCAAAATTGAATGACTAGTCTTTTTTAACCTACAGAATGCTAAATTGTCCCTACTTAAGGATTTTAGATCTCAAGTTCTCTAAGACTTAACATGCTCTTATTAATTTATTTTCAAATCACCTTGTGATAAGATTATGCCATATCTTGAGGGACACTTACTTTCATGCCACACATTATAGGTTTCTCAAGACAGCTGCATGTCCTGGCTTCTGCTCCTATGAAGGTCATGAAGGGCAAGTCATCATGAGGATAAGAAAGTCATTCTTTCCCTAGGTCTGCCTTCAATCTTCCAGTAAACACTTTGAGCTATGGTAGATTTCTTCCCCACATTTTAACAATCCATAAAATGAAATTAGCTGTTGTCTCCCTAGATTAACACCCTCTGACTTATAAATAACCCAAATCTTTACCAAAATTGCTGGGAGGAAACATCATTATAGAATGTTGCCCCCTTTCTGTTCTCTCTCTCCATTTTCAGTCTCCCAGAGTTGTCCATAGAATGGAATATAAGAAAGGGAGAAATCAAGCCTAGAAAATAAGATAAATCCTCCTGAATGAACACATAAAGAATGAGAAATGAATCTTGAGAACAAGGAGCAAGAAAGTAGAGTTTCCATAAAGAAGAAATAGCATTTACAAGAACCTTCAACAAGATAAGCTATTGTAAGAGTTACAATTTTTTTCTTATTTTTTTCAATGTTTTTATTTGTAAGGTGGCAGTAATAACAATTCTATATAGCAGTGGTGATGATTAGAAGACTTCATGTATGAAACAGAATTTTATGTAAGTACTTGTTAAAATTCAGTTGATGAATAAATCAATTTATGGTTGGTTTTCAGATATGTAAGAATATAGGTACAGATGCCAGATAATAGTACATTAATTCATTCCTCATTTTGCATGATATTAACTAAAACTTGTGCATGGAGGAAACACCTTTGTTTCACATGGCAAGCAAATCATATAATGATTCCAGTATGAACATGTTCAACTTACATAGTATTATGAAAATCAATGATTGCTTCAATTTTATAGTCTAAAAGTCATGAATACATATAAGGTTTTTTTAAGGACAATGTGTAAAGTGAAAATAGATTGTCTTATCCATATATATCTGCCTGCTGCCTACCTACCTACATACATACCTACCTACTTCCTTTCATCTGTCTCTATCAATCACCTTATTCAGTAAAAAGATCAAAAGGGAGGAGGAAGTACTTCAAGGAAAAGGAGAAAAATTCAAGGGAATACCATGATTTTGCTGATTAAATCAAAGGTAAATAGATTTTTTGAGGTGGTCTCTGCATATAAAGAATCTTTGAATATACAGCATGGAGTTATATTTCAGTGTGCGATGGGAATTCAATTTTAAATGAGAAAATAAAGGGTGACTAAATAATTCAAGATGCTGGCTTATCATGGAAATAGAGGATAATTTCTGAAGAATAAAAGGTTTTGTAGAGACAGACCTGTCCTTTGGTGGTTCATTCACTTTAAGATTAATAAGATTTTAATTACTTCAATAGCTTAGTATTTACCTCCCTAAGAAGAAAGGTGGTGGTGGAATAAAGAGCATTGCTTTGAAGAGAAATGAGTAGTCAAGCCATGAAAAGATATAGGTGAGGATTAAACTGAGATGAAAAGGCTCCATACATGTATGGTTCCAATTGTGTAACATTCTGGAAAATGTAAAACTAGGGGAGAACATATCACATGCAAACATGTCATTCAGACATAAAGACTTTGTTTTCGCTATACATATTTTTAAATAAATTATTTATATATAAATTTCACATCTTTGTAATCCCAGGGATTCACTGCCCCACCCTCCCCACCATCACCTCCCACATTCCCCCCCTGTCCCAAGTTGTATGCTTCAGTTTGGTGGTTAGCTTGTTTTGACTTTTCCTCATGGCTTTTATTTTTTTCCTATATCCCACATATTAGTGAAACCATTTGGTTTCTGTCTTTTTCTTTTTGACTTGTTTCTGCTAATATGATTTCTTCCAAGTACATTCATGTTATCATAAAATCATCAAATTTGTATTTTTAATTGATGAGTAATATTTTACATGTAAACATACCACATCTTTTTCATCCAGTCATGTTTTGGGATATTTAGGTTGCTTCCAAGTCCTTGCAATTATAAATATAGTGCTGCAGTAAACATCTGAGCAAAAGTGTCCCTTTGTACCCACATTGAGGTCTCTTGGGTAGATTCCCAAGAGAGCAATTGCTGGGTAAAATGGTAGTTCCATTTGCACTAATTTGAGGATCCTCCACACTGTTTTCAATAGTGATTGGACCAGTTTACATTTTCACCAGCAGTGTAAGAGTGTTCATTTCTCTCCACATCCATGCCAGCACTTGTTGTTGCCCATTCTTTGGATGTGGGCCATTCTTACCAGTGTAAGGTGGTATCTCATTGTGGTTTTGATTTGCATTTCCCTGATTGCTAGTGATATTGAGCTATTTTTCAGGTGCCTGTTGCCATTTGCAATTCATCTTTGGAGAAGTGTCTTTTTAGTTCTTTGCCCCATTTTTTTTATTGGACTTTTTGTTTTGCTTTTGTTTAGATGTGTGAGTTCCTTGTGGATCTTCACTAATAAACCCTTATATCACTCTTGTGGAGGGCAAAATTTTTTTCCCATTCAGTTGGGCTTCTTTTTGTTTTTTTTTCTGTTGTCTCTTTTGCTGCACAAAAGTTTTTAGTTTGAAATAGTCCCATCTGTTTGTTTTCCTTCATTTTTTTTGCCATCTGTAGATGTGTCCAGAAAGGGATTTCTTAATTGTAATTCATAGAGGGTTTTGTCCAAGTTTTCCTCTATGTGTGTTATGGTTTCAGGTCTGACATCTAAGTTTTTAATCCATTTTGAATTGATTCTTTATCCTTTTTTACTTTTTTTTATTTTGAAATCTGCTTTGTCTGCTATTAGGATGGCTACTCCTGCCTTTTGGGGGGGTCATTTGTTTATAGAATTGTTTTCCATCACTTTACACTAAATCTATTCTTATCTTTTGGGAGCAGATGTGTTTCTTGGAGGTAGCAGAATGTTGGGTTCTGTCTTTTAAT